>WEDG01003185.1:0-53282 GCA_017591395.1 Schistocephalus solidus
CTTTTTTACGCATGCTGTTTCTGCGAAAAACAAAAGATTTCATACTCACAGTCACCTCATTTTAATTGGATTACTGCAAGATCAGATGTCCCGGTCCAGAAGGGATTTATTTGAAACTTCCTTGTTTCTATTAACGCGTTTTTTATAGAAATACGCCAATGAACACGAAGTTTCCAACTTGATCTATCCGCTCAAATCTATTCCGTTTCCTTCAACCAGGAAGAAAATGCATTCTCCTTTAGTAATATATAAGTTTTAAGACTTTGAAAGGCCAAAACTACTAAAACCAAGTATATTAAAAGTATAATCAAATTCCCACCGCGAAATATCCCGATTTATTTCTTCTATGTAGGAAAAGCAGATTGGGATGCGTACTGGCATTCAAGAAAACGTTTTGTTAACCTGAAAACAGTCTGCTGACTTAACGATGTGCAAAACTTTTGTTCAGAATTTGTGGAAGCAACTGACTCTTCAAGACGTCCTGAAAATGGTAGCCCAAAGTACATTGCTTTGGTGTTTATGGTTGTCGTTATGTTCTCATCGCGTACCGTGCCTGTTCAATCCGACAGCGTAAGATTTCGCAGATGCCAAAGCTTTTGCAGTCAATGCATCGAACTGCGCATTTTGAACGACTAAAAGGTTACGCCATCGCCAAAGAGCCAGACCCCTTACCAGCGCTTTCCTACCGATGCCTTATTCTTCAACCAAACCCAATTAAGTTTTATTTATATACGCGCTATACGCAATTATTGTAAACAAACAAGAGTAGTATTATAAATATCGCTAATATTTTTCCCTCAGTTTAGAAGAGATTCTTTTTCTGGAGTAAGTAGAAATTGCGTCGTTCAAATAATATGCATGTTTCCACAACGCTGGAAATCCTAAACCCAACCACAAACTTAACCTCTTAAACCTAAGCTCCTGAATTTGGCGCAGTAAAATGACGTATTGTGGGTTATTCCTATTCCAATATCCCGCCGGTAGGGCGGTCATCTTAAGTCATCCTCACCGTACTAGGAGGGCGCACGGCAGTAACGCCGTAAGATATGCGCGTCAGATGTCCCATTGTCAACTTCCGGACGTGAGTACCTATTCCGTGTGTTCTTAACCCAAACAAAACCTTATGTTCTTTACCCCAACCATAAGCACAGTCTCCTGAATTTCGGACAGGCCATCTGTGTGACGTAGTTTCAGTCTCGCCTACCGCTTGTTGATTTTAATGGCTAAGATAGTACGACGATTTAGGAAGATGTTCAGGAAGCGGAGAGTGCAACATCCCTTTCCCCTAGTCATAGAATAAACAGCCCATAAAACGACCTGCGGGCCGAAAGTGACCTTGCCAGTGCCATCGTAAAAATGCACGGGCTTTCATCTGGAATTCTTTATACAATTTACTGCAGGACTTTGAAAGTGCCCCGTCACCTGTCGCTATATCGCGTTAGAATATAAAAACTGGAGCGGCAGAGAAGAATTTTACTGGTGGCAGTCACCGTACGTATTACATCCGCCTTTCACTTTTCCTGGTGGCCACCTGATTGCCTGAGGGAACGTGGACGTGCGCATCCGCAGGTGACAAAGTCGCGCTTACTTGCCGACTCGACTATCGCACGAGGGGTCTCTGGAGACCGCACTCACAATTGAGGAATTCTTCATCTGCGCGGAACAGTTACCGATCGATAAGTAGCAGTGCCACGAGTTCCGGGCTGACTCGCAAAGTCCCAAGCTTTCGCGGAGAAAAATCAGATTTTCGCCCGCTGGGGCGCTAGTCAACCGAATCATGGTGAGGTCGTGAGTTGACTTGGAAATATCGATCGCACCTACTTATTCTTATTTACTAATTTATCGTGGAGCGCGTTTCGTGCGTGCACGAGACTCTTTAGCGTCCTTGGAGTACTTCATATCGAGCATTTGAAGTTCTGCCACACCATAATTTAGCGCTTTTTACTCTCTGCTCTATCCAAAGGTCTGCGTGATGGAAGAAGGAGAAAAAGAAAAATTGCAGTTTGTGCTGCAGCGCTGCTAGTGACTCACCTCACTTCAGGCTCGATAACATTCACTCGGGATGATGCAAGCCTCCAAAAACGGTTTCCGCACAGGCCATTGATCTCGACAAGAGCACGTACGTCTGACTCCACTCTATTAAGCAGACATCTCCAACAGACTCGCTCGTATTAGCTGGCAGCCGAACTGAGGCCTCGGCAGATCCTCAACAACCGGCCTCTGACCTGTGGAATTACGTGCATGACTGCGAGCACGTCCTTAATCAGCGCTGCGATGTCACATGTGAATGCGACTTTACTGACACAAAACGGATAAAAAGGAAGAGTCGTGTAAGTACTGCTGAAAATAATATATAGACGTAGGCCGCAAACTGAGCGCTGTTCACTTGCATTGTTTCTGCCATTGTGGATCAACAATCGGGTTACAAATATAAACCGGAAGAGCCATCGTGTGAATCGGTCTTAAGCTGTCATTGCGAAAACGTCTCCGTCGTTCTGACCGCCACCCACGGAAAAGTGCGACTTAGGAATAAATGACAGTCCATAGAGGCAGGAAGTTGGCGACCGCTCTCACGGTAGAATCAGAGTAGACACACACAGATTTGCTTTAGGTGACTGCGCTACACAGGCCTTTAGTTGGTGCTGCATCCACTGTAACTCTCACCCACCTGAGCGTGGTGCATCGGCGAAGGTCAGAGATGGGATTCGCTAAGCGCGACCGAAGACGACTCAAACAGCCTGCCAAAAGTGCACGCACACCTGCCCTGCCCACGCAACACCACTGCGGACGCCGCCTCGCGCCAGCACAGAAGTTGGTCTGGTCCGAATCCCGCACCGAACGGGAAGACACCAGGAAGCGCAGCGAGAGGCGGATGCAGCCTCCGATGCACGCTGCCGTTAGTGAACCGTGATACCTTTAGTAGGCCACGCCAGATTGTTTACATGGAGGCGTATGCGCCGAGTGCCGGGATGCTCCTTCCTCCTCCCAGGTGCTGTCCACCGTCCAAGTCGGCCAACCATCTGATGCGGTCCTCTGCGCCGTTATTACACACAGCCTAGCCTCCCACCCTATACAACGCCAGCAGTTTTGAAGAAGGAGACACATGACCGCTGGAATACGGGTGCCTATTAGTTTGCCATTTTGGCTTCTCTAAATCGACTCCACTATCAGAGACGGGAGATGGAGGTAGATCGGTTTGGATTCGCCAGTTGTGTGGAGTGCAAACGAAATTTAGAGAGCAAAGAATTTAAGCAAATAGTGCCGCGGATGTGCGTACCAGGTGACGTAACAAAAATCAAAGACTATTTAGGTAAAATTAATTAATACTTTAAAACGTCAGTCCTGGAGAGTAGACGAGCGGTTTACTCACATCACGTGCCCGAAAACGCCCGTCCAGTCTGGCCCATCTACGGTTTCAAGCCACTAACCGTCCTCGAGAGCTCTGTGAGCCATCCATCCCGAAGAAACCACTGTCATCGTTTCGCAGTTTGCTGGAAAATGCAGAGTTACCCGTGAATTTCGTGTGCTATTTGACAAGATACCTCTCGAATTTCTGTGCCCATGGAATTATTTTCTCCCAGTAACCGGAATATACCTTATCTGCACCTCTGTGTGAGTTAGTTTGGTAACTTGTACGAAATTCTGTTTCTTTGATAATTTCCACGAGGAGCGTCTTATGATAAAGATAACTACTTCACTGCTTGTGCCTGCATAGGTCTGTCTATCTCGAGAATCTAAACGACCAATATTCACCGAAGCGATGCTTTGCTAAGCCAAACCAAAGCAAAGTCAGTCAGACGGAATGGCGCAGCCTTTCCGATTTTTCGTCCTTGTAACCGATCGGTGGAGCGCCTGGCTGGCACTGTTAATATCTCCCTGATCGAAACCGGCAAGACATTGCCTGTGCCGCAGTGCAGCGGTAGAGCGTTGGACTTCTGCCCAACAGACCGCGAGTTCGAGCTCGTCGGCGCCGCAGCGCCCGGGCTGTAGGGCTGGCTGATGATGGCTAATAAGCTGGTCAAGCCAGAAAACCGCTATTCCAATTTCCTGGTTCTCCTTACTGGCAACATCATTCTGCCCATATCACTCAGCTGCCGTGCTGCTGGTTACGGGCTCTCGAGTTAGCAAGGCAAAGTAACGGACGAGTGAGTCTTGTAACCGTTCGGCGAGTCGTCCAACATATCATTGGTTAATATTATCCTACTGGGGACGTGTCTCGAAAATCTCCACAAATAAAAGCGTTCCTATTTTGGCACTTCATATTTTAGCCGATTGCCATTCTGAGCGTTTGCCTCCGTGGCTGGATGCGAGATATATATACATACATATATATAATCGGCAAATAATTTCGAAATTGCTATGCAGGACATGGAGTCAGCGTGATTCGGACATGACTCTTTTGCGGGCTGCAGACCCTGAAAATCTCTACCTGAACAGTATGGGTCGAAGACAATCGCAACCAACCACTCGTGAAATGTAACCATCGTAATGCCCGACATTTGAAAGGGTGTATCTCATGTCGGAAGCCATATATCGTCTCGGCATATATATATAGATATGTAACCACCTGGACTCCGCCGTCCGTACACTCTTAATATCAATTTCTGGCGATATTACGGTTTACCTCGCCGTATATGTCTATATATATATATATATATATGCTATATATTACATCGAAGCGGAAAATGGCTGTCCCTCGGGCATAAATCAGAAGAGTGACCGGCGATCGAACATTAGGTTCAGTATCCTGGCGCTTTAAAATCAAACATGCAACGGCCCATGCGTCCGTTACCGTTCCACCAGCGCCGCATCGCGCGACATGGCGTAGTGCAGCGACGTGGCGTCCTACCTGATCATCGATACTGTTTCTCCCTCGCCTCCGCCGTACGCTGCGCGTGGATGGCGCGCACCGATCGTCGTCTACCGGTCCGCCGCCTGTCGTCCCTGACTCCGCACGTTCCGTCTCAAAGTGCGCCGCGCATAACGAGCCAGTAAAACACACGGCTGCAGCGAAACGCAGCGCAAAACCACTGCACCAACACATTCAACGCATAACCGCGGAGCAAACACGAATCCAGTCAGCACTCGGCCAGGCAATGAACACGTACTGTGCGGTGAACACATAGCCTGCGTACTTTGATGCACCGACGACGGCGTCGCGTCTGATAGGAACGGGAGACACCGGCAAACTGATCTGCAGCAACACCGATGAGATGCACTGGCCAGATGCAACGAGGCACGAGAAACAGACACATGCGCCCGCGACAATGCAACGCGGGCAATGCAGCAGACGAGGTCAATGACTACTCGCTTATCCGAGACAGCCCCCAGGCGAGGGCGAGGGAGCAAGTTCGGTAACCGAACGATCAGGGACAGCCATTAACTCCCCCACCCCCGCAGTGCACCCCGCAATTTAGCAATAGCCGGTGAGCTCAGCTAATGTTCAGAACTCCATAAATACTGTGAGGCGCTGTCACACTGGAACTTCCTCACTCCGACGATGGGAATCTTTGTCGGATTTTGAAACGGTCAGCGACACTAAACCCATCGTTCCCGTGGATCGCTCTTCTTCTGCTGTACATGTAGCTACACATACATCACCGGCAACAGGCCAATCCCAAGAAACATACTCAGAAGCAAAGACGTGCACTTTGGGAAACACGGTGGTAATCCTTTATGTAAACTTTTCGACGCTGGCAATCAGATCGTCGCTCTCGATTCTGTGGGTAAGTGCAAAACAGTTCAAATTTAACACACGTGCCGAAAGAAACTGATATTGCCTTGTCATTCCTGCCAATTTGTTGTCATTAGTGGCATTTACATTTGACGGCTACTCGTCGTTTCTTCCCGCTTTCTTCAGGTAAGTAGTCGTACACATGGTCCACCTCGATGCGTCGCGGTTGATGCATAATACGGAGTCATTTCGGAGAAAAGCGGCCTCACATTCTCGGCCTTTCTTAGATGACAGGAGGCAACAATGCGTGGGTTTTGTCCCAGGCAAATGCAGTGTCCTGTTTCTAGCGTGCATGGCAACTTTGAGACAAGTGGTTCCCGCCTCCTTACCGCCAATTGATGCGTGCATGCGCGTGGAGGCCGGATTCTCCCTGTCTCGACGCAGTCGCACCGCATTGCCATGTTACATGGTATTCCTGTAAATCTGACTTCTTTTTATCTAAATAGCCAACCCTATCCTTAGGTGCGCGCTGCTTTCGGTTTCTGAAGTGTAGTCGTTGGTTTGTGCGCCGATCTGGATTTCGATAAGTTTCCGCAGGTAAGTTCTTTCAGAATCGAGCTCCGGACATCGCTCTCTGATGCACGGAAGCGGTTCGCCAGTTCTTTGATTTGGCGCTTTCGACCGGAACAATCGTAGTTCCTTTGTCTTCCTTTTCTTTTAACTGTCGTCAACTCGCTTTGAATCGACGTACAAAATTTGCTTTCTTGATAACCCATTTCTGCAAAATAGTTTTGAATAAATAATCCGAGTTCGTTTTTGGTAGAGTCATTATCAGAACAGTGCGTTTGAAGCCTCGATTTCGAGGTACTGTTAACAGTACTCCGCTTGTGAGCGCCAGGTGTGCTCTGGTCAGCGGTGATACTTTCCGCATAAAGCTTCCTTGCGGTAAAACCGATGTTTGTAAATGTCCGCCAAGCCCTCGCTGTACGAGGACGCCAAGAAACGGGAGCTTTACTGTCAATTTCTTTTCGAGCGCGAGACGGCACGCGCTGAGCCTATAACGCCATGCAAAACTTCTAGCTGATCCTTTTTAACGATAACAAATGCGTTCACGCAATGCATGCAACCCATGCACTCCAGTTAACTAGCGTAAGGTTGCAGCTTCGGACTTTTTCGCACAGCCACCGTGGGCCAAGACGCGGAGATGCGAGTGAAACCCAGAGCTTGTTTCGCTGTGGGTAGCATCCTCGTGAGCAGCAGTCTGCTTCCTTGCCAGCACATAGATCCGCAGAGTTCCAGCAAGCGCAGATACAGAAACATCCACGTCACAGACGCAGCAATTCTTCCGCACTGCCCCTGCCAAATCTATCTGGCATGGATGTGAAAGTTAGAGAACATCGAAAAAGATACCATTATTTCATCTTCCGCACCGGAGTCCTCGCAAATTTGTCTCAGAAATGTGCAGAGTTTTCGATAGAAGTTTCACGTAAATCCCTTGCTCTCTAGTTGGATGTAACTTGCGAATAGCCACTTCGAAATTTTATAATTGAGTGCACGCCAAATCAACGATACCATCGGTCGTAATGGTACTCTCGGCTTTGCGAACCTTTGTAGGTAATCCGTAGCATTTTGAAGCTATGGTCGGTTCAGTTTGTCTTAGGATTTGGCAGATCTTCTGATATTTGCTTCTTCCCTGTAAGACGCTTTAAAACCCTTTCACAGTTGACCTCTGCGTGTAGGATCCACGGCGTCAGAGGCCTCCGGCAGGCCCGAACCATCCTGTCACAACGTACAGGCCCTTCTTCATCGTAATGATCTCGTTCGTGGCCCGTTGAACCTCCTTTGTCCGTCAGGTAGACGTGACGATGTACGTTTACGCCTTTTCAAAGCTCTTTCGAACGCCTTCTTCTTCATGCGATAGCGGAAAAAGGATTTCTGTTCCTCCTTAAGGCACGTACAGTGCTATTCCGTATTTGTCAGGAAACGTTCCTTTTCGTCGCAAAGCATTCCTGCTGAAATGATAGACTCCAAATCTGCAAGGAAATCTAGGTATTTCTGAATCAGAAAGATTGTATTTTCATTCCTTTTAGAAAGTATTTCTCCGTTCTTCAGTTATTGTGAGGCTTCTGGATGACAAGTTCTCACACATTTTGTTGTTTGATTTTGGCGTGTTCCATGGGGAAATATGCAAAGAAGCATCCATTTCTTGTCCCAAAAGCCTCTCTCTTCTTCTGCCGTTCATCGTCAAAGCAACACAGGTAATCGTCTTGATTTTAGAGGATTGAAATAAGTGTCTCAGGAGTTTCATCTTGACAAACCGCATTACAATGCTCTTTAGAAAGTCTTCGAATTTCTGTAGTCTGTAGCGAGCATTTTGAAATGAACGCGCCGAGCATGTCTTTGTCCGGGTAACGCATTTTAGCAATCTGATATCCTTTGGGTAGTTCTTATGGCAGGTTTACCTGGATAGACTTGGGCACCTTCATCGCTTTCGCATCGATGTAAAACGATAACCGTGCCGGTAAGATTTTCGCGTATTGCAGCTTCACTTTTCTCCCATTTTCGCTCTAGCTTGTAGCAAACTTCGCGCGATCGTAAGTCATACGAATCAATTGGAAAAATGGGGCATCCCAAGAAATATACTCAGCCGCCAGTATGACGCCTCGTGGGAAACAATAGGTAACTTTATGTAGATGTTTCGACGCTGGCACCCCAGTGTGATCGCCGCCTGGGGACTCCCAGTGGTAAGTGCAAAACAGTTCAAATTCTGTCACGTGCCGGTAACCGATATTGCTTTGTCATTCCCGCAATTGTTGTCATTGTGGGTAAGCATTTACATTTGGATTGGCTGTCACGTTTCTTTTCCCGCTTCAGGTAGTCGTACAACATGGTCCACCTGATGCGTCGGTTGATGTTTTGCATGAGCCTGAGAAAAACGGCCTCTGAAAATCCCGGCCTTTCTTAGATGGACAGAGGCAATAATGCGGGTTTTGTCCCAGGCAAATTTAGGTTCCGTTTTAGCGTGCATGGCACTTTGAGGTAAGTGCCCTCGCCTCCCTCACTGCCAATTGATGTTCGTGTATGCGCGAGGCTGATCTTTCCTGGTCGACCGCAGTCACACCGCACCGCAGCTCGTCACACGGCATCTTGCAAACGACTTCTTTTTATCTATAAACTAGCCAACCCCATCCTCAGGCGCGCTGCCGGTTTCGGAAGTGCAGTCGCGCTCGGACAGCCACCTGATTTGGCGGTGGATGGCAGTTTCCGCAGGTCGTCTTCGCACCGAGTTCGGACACGTCTCTTGATGTACGCAGCGTTCGCCGTGATTTTGGGCGCCGACCGGAAACAACTCAGTTCCTTTGTCTTTTCCTTTTTAACTTCTGTCGCCCATGCCACCGACGCCACAAATTCTCGACAACCATTCTCGCAAAATCAGCTCGAAACAAACAACCGGAGTTCGCTCTTTGGCAGAGTCACATCGCGAACAGCGCGTGAGCCTTCCGATCGAGCAGGCCGTTAACAGCGTTACTCCGCCGGTGACGCAATAGGCCGCTCGTGACGCAGGATAATTTCCGCACAGCTTCCCTTTGCGGTAAAACCGATGTCGGGAAACGCCCCGTCAGTCTTTCGCTGTACGGAGGACGCCTAAGAAACGGGAGTTTGGCCGTCAATTTCTCCTTTCGAGCGTAGCGATACCTGCGTACCAGCCGGAGTTTATAATGCTACAGCAGCCTTTCAGTTGATCCTTTTAACGATAACGAACGTGTCACATCCACGTAGCGAAACCCATAATTCCGTGAGCTAATCGAAGCGGCAAGGCGCTTCGTAGCTTCGAATTTTCTGCCCAGCAGCCACTTTCCAGCCAAGAAGCCGGAGATGGGGTGTACCGCATAGGCTTTAGCGGGTCATGGTAGTATCCTCTGTGAGAAGGAAAATTCGTTCCGCCGACGTATCCAGAGTCAGCGCACGATACATAGTCCATGTCATAAGATCGGCAGTATTTTGCAGTATTGCCTTGCCACAGCACTGCTGGTATGGATGTGAAAAAGAGAGACAACATCGAAAAGATACCCATTATTTCATCTTCTGCAATCTGGAGTCCCCGCACGAAATTCAGAAATTGTACAGAGTTATAGCTGCAATCCTCGTCAGTGGATGTAACTTGTGGAATAGCCACTTCGAAATTTTATAATTGCGCACCAATCAATGATACTTCATCGGTCGTAATGAATTTTCTGGCTTTGTGGAATCTTTAGGTAATCTCGTAGATTTTAGCTATGGTTTGTTCAGTTTGTCTTAGGGATTTGGCAATATCTTCTGATATTTGCTTCTTTTTCCTGTAAGACGCTTTCTTTAAAACCCCTTTTCACACACTTCGCGTTTTGTAGGATCCGCGTTAAGAGGTTTATAGGTTGAACTATCTTGTAACAACGATTAGCATCTTCTCATCGTAGTCAACCTTGTTCGCTAAAATGGCTGTTGAACCTCCTTTGTCCGGGTATTTACGATGCGCCATGCTTCAAGTGTTTCCATCGGTTTTAAAGTTTTAATGCCTTTCTTCTTCTGCGTGATAGGTTGAAAAAGGATTTCGGTTCCTGCAAGTAATGGAAAGTTAGTTGGAAAGTGCTATTCGTATTGTGAAACGTTCCTCGTCTGTAAAAGATTCTGGCTTGAAAATGATACAGACTCCAAATTCGCAAAGGAAAATTACCCAAAACCCAAGATCTTCGCACCTCATCCCTTTATGCCATTCGCCTTCACATTGTGAGGCTTCTGGATGACAAGTTTACAACATTTGTTGTTTGATTTTGGTTCGTGTAAAATCTATGGGAAATAGCCATCCATTTCTTGTCCAAAGCTTCCCTCTTCTCTTCCTTCTGCCGTTCATTTTCACAGGTGTTAAACACAGGTGAACGTCTGATTTCTGAGAGATTGAAATAAGTGTCTAGAAGTTTATCTTGAAAACTGCATATAATGCTCTTAGAAGTTTTGAATTTCTGTAGTCTGTAGTGGCATTTGTCGAACGCGCCGAGCATGCTTTTGTCCGTAACGATTTGCAATCTGATATCCTGGGTAGCGTTCTTATGGCAGGTTTAATTTGATGACTTTGGGCAAAATCTCTTCATTTTCGTTACATAAAAAATGATAACTGTTTCGCGTAAGATTTTTCGCGTATTGCATTACCTCTTTTCCCATTTTAGCTTTGTAGCAAAATCCGCGATCGTAAGTCATAATGAACAATTTGAAAATAGGCATCCTAAGAAACAGGAATTAGAAGTAAAGACGTTCTTGGGAAATAATAGGTAATCTTTATTATGTAATTTCGACGTTGGTAATTCTAGATTGCTGCCAACTCTTGCAGGCGTACAAAAACAGTTCAAACTTAACACGCCGGAAAACCCTGATACGCTTTGGTCATCCCGCCACCGTTGCCCATTGTGGGGTACCGGTACTGAATTAGCCGTCGTTTCTTCCGCTTTCAGGTAGTCGTACACATGGTCCAATTGATGCGTCGCTGAGGCATGAGTCATCGATGAAAAACGGCCTCTAAAAATTTCGGCCTTCTTAGATGGACAGGAGGCAACACGTGGTTTTGTCCCAGGCAAATTTGTGTCCCAAGCCTTGTGCATGGCAATTTGAGACAGTGGTTCGCCTCCTTACTGCCAATTGATGTTCGTGTATGCGCGTGGAGGCCGATTTTCCTGTCTGACCACAGTACACCGTGCATTGCAGCTGCGGCATGGTATCTTGTAAACGACTTTTTATCTAAATAGCCAACCCTATCCTTAGGTGTACAAGCTGGTTTTGAAGTAGTCGTTGGTTTGTGCGCTACTTTCTACCTTGATGTTTCCGCAGGCCTTCAACGAGTTCGGACACGTTCTGATGTATGTCGCCAGTTCTTGATTTAAGTGCTTGACTGAACAATTCCAGTTCTTGTCTTTTCTTTAATCTCATCGTCCAGCAAATGACGTACGCCGGACAAACTACAAACAGTCGAACAAACAACCGAGTCTCGTCTTTGCAGAGTCTATCAATGGAAACGCGCTTTATCTGATCGAGCAGTTTCGTTAACAAGTACCCGCCTGCGGTTAACAGGTACGCTCCGGTAACGTTAAGGATAATCGCTATGCTTTCCTGCGCAAAACCGATGCCTGAATAAGTCTCCGCCGTTTTCAGTTTGTAATGAGACGCCGGGCGAAACGGGAGTTTATTGTCAATTTCTTTCGAGCGTGGGCGATACTCGGGTACTCGCTGAGTCATACCGCCATGTTTCAGTTGATCCTTTTAACGCATATAACGTCATCCGACGGAAGCGAACCATAATTTAAAGCCGAACTAGCGGTAAGGCTGTAGCTTCAATTTTTGCATAGTTACTTCCAGCCACAGCTTAGATGGCAAAACCTATAGGGGCTCTTTAGCTGCGTTTTAGGGGGTCCTGAAGGAAAAATTCGTTTCCAGACAGATCCAAGACTCCAGTAAGCAGAACATAAAACATCCATGTCATAAGACTGCAGTAATTCTTCTGTAATATTCTGCCAAATCTATTGGTATGGAAGCAGCTATATGCAACAATCCCAGCACATACCAATATTGCCATCTTCTGCAATCTGGAGTCTCACCTGTTCAGAAATTGTACAGAGCTTCGATAGCTTCACAATCCCTTGTCAGTAACTTGGTGGAATAGCCACTTCGAAATTTTGGCGAATTAAAAGAAATGAACAATGAGTATTTATCGGTCGTAATGGTGGTCAGCTTTGGCTTTGAACCCTTGCGGCAACTGCAGATCTTTGTGCTAAGCAAGCGTAATGGTTCAGTTTGTCTTGTGGGATTTGGCAATATCTTCTGATTGTTCCGGTCAAGCGCCCAAATCAAAGAACTGGCGAACACTTCCGTACATCAAGAACGCGTCCGAACTCGTTGAAAGGCACCTCGGAAATCGATCAAATCGGCGGGCGCACTAAAACTCAACGTGACTACAACTGCGAGAACCGGCTTGCGCCACCTCTAAGGATAGGGGTTGGCTATCGATAAAAAGAAGTCGTTTTACAAGATGCCATGTAACAGCTGCAGTGCGGTGTGACTGTGGTCAGACAGGAAAATCAGCCTCCACGCGCATGTACACGAACATCACTGGCGGTATGGAGTCGAGACGACCTTTGTCTCAAGCTGCCACGTGCACACGCTCGATGGGACACAAACTCTGCGGGACAAAACCCGCGTGCGCCTCCTGTCCATCCTAAGAAAGGCCGTGGATTTTTAGGAGGGCCAAGTCTCCGAATGACTCATGCATCAACCGGACGCATCGAATTGACCATGTGTACGACTACCTGAAAGAAAGTGGCAGAAACGACAGCCAATCCAAATGTAAAATGCCCCCACAAATGACAACAATTGGCAGGAATGACAAAGCAATATCGATTTTTCCGGCACGTGCTAAATTTGAACTGTTTTGCACTTACCACAAGCCCTGACGTATCGATCTTAGGTGCCAGCGTCGAAAATCTACATAATACAGTTACCGTATTGTCCCAGGCGTAACGCCTTTCGTTTCCAGACCTGTATGCCGCCATATATATATATATATATTCGAATCACTGACTCCATGTCCTGCACTTAATAATTTCAGAAAATTATACCTTGATATATATATATATAGCATATAGAGATGATATGGTTGGTTATATATGCATATGGTGTAATGGCGATGCGCGTTCTTGGAAATAAATGAGAAGAAGAGGGCGATCACGGGAACCATGGTTTTTATTGTCCTGATGTTTCAAAAATCAAACAAGATTTCATCCGTCGGAGGTAGGGTTACGTACCGCGCCTCCACAGTATTTATGGGTGGTAACGTTTCGGCTAATGCAGGGTTACTAAGGTTTTTGAATTTGCGTGGGGAGGAGCCAGGGGTTGGGGGTGGAGATTCTCTAGTCATCTTGCTTGATTGACGCATGCGGCGTTGTTTCATTCTCGGCGATCATCCTCGCCTGGTCTCAGCCGGAGTCCGTGGTGGACTGGGGGAGGCGGGTGATGGCTACGGTTCTCAATCTGGTCGGGGCCCGGAGTTCGCACGTGCGGCAGTCGTGCAGTACCCTCATCGACCAAGCTGCCGTCAGGCCGTTCATCTGTCGCGATCGCACCTCCGTATGTGTCGCACCTGCCCGGGTCGTGGTTGGGCTGGCGAGAGGCGATAACTGTTCCTTCGTCGGGTCACAGACTGTGCCGCGATTGCGTGCGTGTCCGCCATGGACTCACCTCTGATGTTCGGATGCGCGTTAGGCCCTGTTCGTTGGCGTCTTTCGATCATCGAGCTGCGTCCGGAGCCTGCAGGCCGTGCGATGCCGTCACCTAACGATTTATGGAGTCGTTCCCGTGTGCCAGCCTCGATGGTCGCTGCACGCGGTCTCTGTCGAGCCTCGAATTTCCGCATTCTGGAAGGCGATCGTGTGTCAGAGTCTGCGCAATGGTCCGCCGCAAATGTACAGGTCATCCTTCATACCCGCCCTCATGTGTTCACCAAACCGCGGGTTTGCAGCGTTTCCGGTTTCTCAAACGCAGCCGATGCGCCCAGGAAACCGCACCGAGACGCAGATGACGTTTGTGGTTTCACCTCGGGGCGGGGGGCCTTAGGCCTCATAACCAGATGTCGAATGGTTGACTCCGGCCGGTGGGCGATGCCGATCACCATCGGTCTTAGGAGACGGGAGACCGCCTCCGAAACACCGTCAATGTATGGCAACGCTCGCCATATCTTTGGCTGTTCGGTCGCTGGCCGTCGGATTTGCCTGCACTGTCTGCTACGTTCGATGAAGTTGCGGGGATACCCGTTGGCCACGAAGAGGCGTTGGAGGTATCGAAGTTCTGCCTTTCTTTCGCCTGGCTCGCTGCAGTGTGTTTCAGCCCTTTTGTATAGCGTTCGAACACAAGTGCGTTTGTGACATGACGGATGTTTGCTATGGTGAGTGAGTGAGTTACGCACTTGTTTGGCTTGTTTATGTACCTCACTGCACAAGGCATATGATGTACTGATGATCGGTAATGACCGTGAAACAGCTGTCTGCGTCTTGCCTGTTGCACTCTTAGCAACATATTTGTGCTATATATATGGTATGTGTCCTATGACACAACGTTCGTTTATCGCCGGTAGGTAACTGGCGGGCGGAAAAATGGGATCGAGTGAGATCCTTACCACATTAGTGAGTGTTACGCACTTGTTTTGGCTTATATATATATATATATATATATATATATATATATATATATATATATATATATATATATATATATATATATATATATATAGGCAGAATAACATGACCGACAAAGAGACAAGGGAGACTGGAATGGCCATTTCTGGCTTATTAGCCGTCATCAGCCAGCCATACCCAAACCCAGGCGCTGCGGCGCCCGAGCCTCGAACTCGCGACCTTGTTGGGCTTGAAGTCAAACGCTCTACCCACTGCGCCACGAGCTCGTTGTCTTGCCGGTTTCGATCGGGAATATTGACATTGGTAATGGGGCGCTCACCGATCGGTTACAGGACTCACTCGTCCCGTTGTGCCTTGGGGCTAACTCTCAAGCCCCGCCAGCAGCCGTAAGGCAGCTAAGTACATAGGCAGAATAACATGACCGACAAAGACAAGGGAGACTGGAATGGCCATTTCTGGCTTATTAGCCGTCATCAGCCAGCCATACCCAAACCCAGGCGCTGCGGCACCGAACCTCGAACTCCGCGACCTTGTTGGGCAGAAGTCAAACGCTCTACCCACTGCGCCACGAGCTCGTTGTCTTGCTGGTTTCGATCGGGAATATTGACATTGGTAATGGGGCGCTCACCGGAATGACCATTCCAGTCCCCCATGTCTTTGTCGGTAATATCACTCTGCCTATAACACTAGCTGCTCTGCAGCTGCCGACGGGGTTGATGAGTGGCCCCCAAGGCCAAACTGGACGAGTGGGTCTTGTAACCGATCAGTGCGTTCAAACCTAACATTCTTAATATTCCCGATCGAATCGTAAAGACAAAAAGCTCGTGGCGCAGTGGGTAGAGCGTTGGTAGTCAACTAACAGGTCGCAAGTTTGAGCCTGGGGCGCTGAGGCGCCCTGGGGTTGGGTGCGGCTGGCTTATGAGGTCTAATAAGCCAGAAATGGCCCTTCCAGTCTCCCTTGTCTGTGTCGGCCTTATCATTCTAACTATATCACTAGCCGATCTGCGGCTGCTGTTGGGGCTATGGAGTGAGCCCAAAGGCACATCAGGACGAGTGAGTCTTGCAACAGATCAGTTCGCGCCAAACTACCATTGTAAATATTCCCGATCCAAACAGACAAGACAAGGAGCACTTGGCGCCTTGGGTAGTGTTAAACTTCTGACCAACAGGTCGCGAGTTAGAGCCTGGGGCGCCGCAGTGCCTGGGTTAGGTTTGGATGGCTGATGATGGCTACTGATTCAGAGATGGCCATTTCAGTTCCCCTTGTCTTTGGCAGTTATATCGTTCTACCTTTATCACTAGCCGCGCTGCGGCCGCTGTCTGGGTCGTCGAGTGAGCCCCAAGGAAAAATGGGACGAGTGAGTCTTGCAACATATCGGTGCGTGCCAAACTACCATTGTTAATATTCCTGATCTATACTGGTAAGACATCAAGCTCTTGGCGCAGTGGGTAGAGCGCTAAACTTCGGCCCAACAGGTCGCGAGTTTTAACCTCGGGCGCCGCAGTGCCTGTGGTTAGGTGTTGCCGGCTGATGAGGGCTAATAAGCCAGAAATGGCCATTGCAGTTTCCCTTGTCTTAGTTGGTAATTTCATTCTGCCTATATCAGTAGCCGCTCTGCGGCCGCCCTCTGTCCATTAGAGTGAGCCCCAAGTCACAACGAGACGAGTGAGTCCTGTAAGCGATCGGTTCGCGCCAAACTACCATTTTTAATATTCCCGATCGAAACCGGCAAAACAACGAGCTCGTGGCGCAGTGTGTAGGGCGCTGGACTTCTAACCAACATGTCGCGAGTTCGGGCGCCGCACAACCTGGGGTTGGGTATGGCTGGCTGATGAGGGCTAATAAGCCAGAAATGGCCATTCCAGTCTCCCTGGTCTGTGTCAGTCATATAATTCTGCCTATATCACTATCCGCGCTGCGGCTGCTGTCTGGGTTGTAGAGTGAGCCCCAAGGAAAATCAGGACGAGTGAGTCTTGTAACAGATCAGTGCACGCCAAACTACCATTGTTAATATTGCCGATCCAAACAGACAAGAAAAGGAGCACTTGGCGCATTGGGTATAGTGTTGAACTTCTGACCAACAGGTCGCGAGTTCGAGACTCAGGCGCCGTAGCGCCTGGGGCTGTGGCTGACTGATGACGGCTACTAACTCAGAAATTTCCATTCAAGTCTACCCTGTATTTTGTCGGTAACATCATTCTGCCTTCATTACTAGCCGCGCTGCGTCTGCTGCCTGGGCTGTAGAGAGAGCCCCAAGGAAAAACGGGACGAGTGTGTCCTGTAACTGATTGGCGCTTGCCAAACTACCCCTGTTAATGTTCCCGATCGAAACCGGCTAGACAACGAGCTCAGGGCGTTGGACTTCTGTGCAGCAGGTCTCGAGTTCGAGCTTTCTGGCGCAGGAGCACCTGGGGTTGGGTGTGGCTGGCTGATGATGGCTAATAAAACTGAAACGGCCATTCCAGTCTCCCTTGTCTTCGTCGGTAATATCATTCTGCCTATTTTACTAGCTGCTCTGCGGTTGCTATCGTAATAACGCCGAACGTAAGGGCATTAAGGATTAAGCTTTCCAAACTACCTCATGCATTTCGCCTAGCAGCATATCATAGCCTCCCGATGTTTTTGCATCGAGTGCTGACTTTGTTATCTGAGAGGCAGTCGATGCTCTTCAGTTGAAGGCTTGTTCTCAATCAACTGTGTTCAACCCGCCCTTCAGGTGTTTTCTTGTTTTCCGCACGCACATCTTTGCATTTAAACAATAGCTTACCGGATGGGTGCTCAGCGCACGTGGATGCTTGTTGTTTTGGGTTTACCCCATCGATTCCGTTGATACGTCCAGGGATCGTAAAAACCACATGACGTACATCCATTTGGTGCTGTTTGCCATCTTAACTATATCCATTTGACACCAACGTCTCCTTGAGGTAGTTAAAGTTCTCACGTGTTTATGCCGATGATAATTTAATCCCAAGGTTGAATTCTTCTGGTGTTAAACGCAGATAGAGAACACTTTCTATTCCCATTGTCTATGAATAACCGGATTAATTTATCGACTTTATCCGCTGGTAGAAAATTCTGTGATTTATCATAAGTGAACAGTAGCGGAGCAATATCCTCAGTACTTTCGGGACCCGTCAGTTGGCTCTTGGAAACACATTCGACGTTGTCCAACCGCATAGTATCCTTCCTAGAACCCAGTTAACAGCGAAGTTAAACAGGTTAGGCACTGGAATGCAGCCTTGTTGACTGACGTTACAACTATCGCTGTGTAGAAATCCTACTTTGTACCACATCTAGGGGAATAATGGAGTGATAGCCTGTCTTGATTATAGCGATGCTTTCTGCCCAAACTATCTAGCTCCTTTCTCTGTCCTTGATACTGTGGCTGAACTCTGCAACGAGGGTACTGAAACAGCCGGTGTTCAGCTGCCTGCAACCCTGGTAGAACTCAAAAATACGCTGCGAGCAACCCCTGTGGAACTCGAAAATACGCTGTGGTATGAATATTTAGTCGGTTGATTCACATCTAGTCCCGAAGCCGCTTGATTGAAGACTGGAGTCGCGCAAACTCTGAATCTAAAGATAAAGAATACAGTTGACGCAACACCGATGCGACTTATGTCACAATAGCTTTCACACGTTGTGTAATCTCCTCCCCTGGATAACCGAACTCGAGTCACACGCCGCGCGCCAATCTCCGCACATCTAGTCAAGGATCTCATGGAAGTGGAATGTTAATATCTGCAGGAGGGCTTGTAGACATCAGCAGGATGTCTTCCCTTTTGGAGGCCTCTTTGTTGTGCAGCTCCGGGACTATATTCATGATTTCACACGGGGTGACGGTATCACGTAGCACTGCATCAGCTGGAGGTAGGAGGATGGATTGCTCATCAAAGCTCGGCCAGTGGTTGAGGTTTGAACATCACCTCCCGTTAGTGACCAAATTTTCAGCAATAGAACCACCACTGCCATCTCCAACGGACACTCGATCGAGATGATCCGCCATCAACTTTGCAAATAATTTGCTAAAGTTTTCGTTTGCCACCGAGGTTCGAGCCCTGTTGCAATGAATGTCTGCACTTTGTATTCGTATTTTTCGTGAATAACTTTGGCGCATTTTGCCAAAGGTTGCGAGTTTGAGTCTATGGAGGCGCAACACCTGGGATTGGGTATGGCTGGCTGATGATGGCTTATATATCAGAAAAGACCATTCCAGTCTCTCCTGTCTTTGTCAGCCATGTTACTTGGTAGTTCTTGTCTAAAAAAGCGCGTAACCAAATGATTAAGGAAAATGAAAATCTCGTCCACTGCATGTGATATGGACGTGAGGGGGAGATAGAAGAACGTTTTAGTGAGCACTTATATGGAGAATGTGGTGATGGATGAACTTGCCGTTGATATCAATCGAAATGTAGGACCGTGAGGAGGGATTCAGGTTGGGGAGAGGAGAAAGGGATCCACAGGGCAGATGCAGAGCCATGTCCAGGCCGACAGCTTTGAGACTTGCCAAATCACGATCTCTTTGCATTTACCGTGTTTGCTTCAGAATGTCTTTGCTCATAAAGGGACAACCCGAAAGAGGCAATCATAGGGTTGTTCAAGTAGCCGATGCACTCTGTCATCTCAGAAGAAGACGTAAAGGTGTGTGGCCAGGTCTTTTTCTATACCAAAGGCGGATATCGTTGTCCGTAACATAACCGAGGAAAACATTCATACAAACGGAGGAAAATGGTGTAAAGGTAAATTGGATCCTAGTTCACTGCTCGCAACCGCCGCCGGCGAGTGGAGGCCTTCAGTTGACAATCAAAACCGCTCGCCAATCTCGCTCGCAGCGTTTTTAAGGCCGAAAATGACAACCGCAAAAAAACAGATGACGAAAAAATGAATGATGATGCCCAACTTCCAACCATCCTCAGGGCAGTAAGATTTCGAGGCTTGTGTTGTTTTAGATGCTTTCTTGAACACTACGGTATTTAGAAAACCACCATTTTCACGCCTTACCAGAGTGTCAAAAAAGGCTAACCAAACGATTTCCTCCTTCCCCCCTCCTCCATGTGTTCTTCGAATTCTTAACATTTGATTTCTTTCGATGACGTCGAAGTTATCATTCACATACTGACATTCGATCTGTTGTGTCGGAAGACCAGCCAATCAGACAATAGATGATTGAAAGGGATTTAAAAAAACTGCCAACTGCTCATCAGGGGCAAAGTTGATGTTTTTTCCTTCATCACCTTTGGTGTTTGAATAAAAAATCAAAGTATGCGTTTAACTGTCAAGATCTCCTGTCCAAATGTTATTCAATATCATTATACCTTAGATGCCACTCAGTAGGCGATCTTATGTAGTTCATGACTGTCATCCTTTAATTTCATGTTAGATTAAGTCTGCGCGAGCACACTGATTTTTACTACATCAGAAACAGTCAATCACAAGTAGGCTTGGGAGCCATACCTTATACTACTACTTAGTTTTTCGCCGTTCAGCCTGTTTATTTGCCATCTCAGTTAAGCAATGTCTAACTAGAAAAATGAAGTTTCGTAGGGCATGAGAAAAATACATTAGAATGCAAAGAAGAATACATCTGTAAAATTTTCGTCTTTAGCTCAGCACACTTACTCGCAATACCCATTTAAAATAATCCCTTTTGCACGTTTAAACTATAAACCGAAGAATGTGGTGGGCACTAGGCAACAGAATAATTAAATTGCCTTAAAAATCACAGGCGGATTCCAAACACCTAAGTTACTGGACTAAACGACTGAGGAATAATTAGACGGAGAGCTGACACCAATAATGCTCCTAGCTGGCAAATATAAACCTCCAGAAAATGATTGTCATAAAAAGAGCACAAATTCCTATCGAATGTATGGTGTAACGGACCAAAACTCGATCTACCTTTTGTTTTAATAGAGGCTTCTCCCACTTTTGTAGATGGCACATAATATCGCGCGCGTTTGGAAATCCGACCTGCCGCATCTCTCCGATAAGTCATATTTCGTTCGTCGTCCGCCATAACGTTTTTAACTCCAACTACGTTCAGTGTATCTAGAATCGTATATACCATATTTCCTCTTACCATTTCTGTAACGTTTCTTGTATAGATAATCCTTCTATTCCATATATACTGTACTTATCGTATAAATCTACTTAGTAAAAATATTGCTATTATATTGATTTCTTAATTGAGCTCCTATTCGTTGGTGTTATACGGGAAGGATGAATCCTTTAGAAGACGCTAAATCAAGAGATACTCATGGGAAGAAGAATCCTGATTTATAGCTACGACGCCATAGTTCAGCTCCGTCACTATCCCCGAGTCGGCTGGACGCTACAATGGTGCTAATCTCAAACATAGACGACACACGTTTAATGAAAAAGGATGCATTAAAAATAGAGCATAAATAAATAATTTAAATAACGTTTAAATTGATCCTCATGATGACTTTCTTCAAGACACTTATATAATATGTGGCAGTGCAGCCAACGAACTACTGCATGCTCAGCAAATACGGTCCGAAGGATTACCAGGGTGTCGCATCAAATAACTTATTTTCAAATAAACAAACTCGGTTAACCAAAAAGAATAACTACTTGGTTAAGTTTTGGATCGGGTATCCATTCAGAAAAAGTCGTTTAAAGCCACACGTTGACAACTAACATGCTCGTGTAACATGAGCACATAATAATTAATTGCAACCATAGGTATAATTTTTTATTGCGCAAAAAGGCAATTTGTCATTGTTAAATTCACTTTGCGCAATTTAATGATCATAGAGGCCGCAAAGTCTCAATAGATCCTATGAGTTTCACATAATAATCCACTATTTGTCTTGAGCTCTGCAACTTTTCAAAACATACAGTTCATCCCCGTCAGGTGTTCATGAGAGTTGACTATGCGGTCTGTTTTATGATACTCCTTCTCTCAGATAGCGTGGCTTTTTTTACCTTGATACTTTATCGTTACGTGGAATGTAACAAACGTTTTAAAATGATTATGCAATGAATATATTATATTTTCGAAAAAGTTCTGATAATTTAGATTGTAAAACCAATGTCTTTAAATAGTTCCGCTTTTGCAGCCTTTTAGTTTACCATAGGATAATATACGTTTGTATGCCTGAGGCCAGATCATATTCCTTCATCATGTATATGTTTCATAACG
Source organism: Schistocephalus solidus (assembly GCA_017591395.1). NCBI lineage: Eukaryota > Metazoa > Platyhelminthes > Cestoda > Diphyllobothriidea > Diphyllobothriidae > Schistocephalus > Schistocephalus solidus. The sequence goes on from WEDG01003185.1 coordinate 22,050, forward strand.
AAGTAAAACATTGAAATTCAACTATCTAAGTAATTTTTCAGGTCGTAGAATATGATATGGGCTTTTCATTGAGAAAAAACAAATCAGTAAACGTGTAAGTATAAAAAATAGTCGCATCGTTTATACGCGTTTACGTGAAAACAGGATAGTACATGTTTTAGAGGTATATAATTAAAAACCTCACAAATTGCATTTTTAGGGAATTTTTGTTGCAATTTTTTGTAGCAATCAGATGAATATACTAGGTATAAAGAAGTTAACTACATATAGAAATAAAGGAATATTAAAAAGCACAATATTGACATAACGCTCTGGGTTGAAAAAGAAACATTCTCAATCGCATTCTCAGTTTTAAAGGCTTCTGAAATGGCGCACTCTCTGGCCTTTACCCAGTGTATCATTATCTACGTTGTCGAAAAGGATAATGGATGTTTGGTTGATACGCTTGGCGACGGAACAAAAAGATAGTTGTTCATTTAGCTGTCTAACTTCGAACCTTATTTTGTTATCATGAATATGCATTTGGCGACTTAAAATATTAAATGAGCCGATTAACCTAATTGACGGTTCTTTTAAATTATTTTAAATGCAGCATGTTGAGTGTTGCAAATGATCGCTTTAATAGTGAAAAACCCCATTGCCAAAAGTAGATATATACAAACTTTCCTCCTTAGAATAACACATTTTAATGTTTTAATAGATACGAAAATTTTGCGTTTGCTCAGTGACATTCAACTAAATTGCAGCCGAAAACAAACCAAGGGATAAATGGAACATAATGATTCAAATTTTATTTGAAAAGCATGTAAAATTCAAAAGGGTACGCTTCAAGTTGTCGGACTTTCCTTTATTTCGAATCAATAATAGCTATTGAAATAAATACAGTAGTATCAGAGTGCATACAGGTGGGGTTCCCATCATGCATTCTATCTTTAAAAGCGACTCATGTCACCCATCCATACGTAGTTGGGAACATTACAGAACACCATTAAAATTTTGAGCCCGGTGAAAAATCTTGTAGTTATCACATGATTATAAAAGTACGTTTGATTTAAGATTGATGTACCTGTGGTTTTGCAAACTTTAAGAAATTGAAAACGATGGACGTTTTCTTGCTCAATACTATGGTGCCGGTTGTCCAATCTGGAGCTCAGGTGGCATGAAAATGTGAAGTTTAAGCCAATAGGTTCTATTAATACTGATTTTTCCAAAAGGCCTCCTTAACGGCATTTCCTCCGAAATAGCTGCTTGACCAAAACCATGCCCATTTCATTTCACAAGAGCCGAAAGAATGACGTATTTAACAGAGATTATGCTCTTTGAAATTTCCCTGTCACTAAAACAGTCGATTACCTCTGTGAATTCCTATTGACCAGTGAGCACGAAATCTGAATACCGACAAATGCGCTGAAATAATTATTACTAAGATGCACGTTAAATGTGCAGTTCCTTTATCACAACCAGCTATGCAGACAAATAGACGGCGTTGCTATGTAGTCGCCACTTGGACCTCTTCTAGCCAATGTCTTTACGGACAAGCTGGAGAAACTTCTGCTAAGCGGACAGATCAATAAACTTAGACACTATGGCCGATACGTCGATGACATTATTGCAATTTTTACAGAAGAAACAAATGTAAACGAAGTTTTAAACACTTTAAACCAAGTACATCCATCGATCAAATTTACCTTGGAGATGGACAAGAGCAGGTTGCCTCCCTTTCTTAGATGTCCCTCTAAGCAGAAGACCTGACGGCAGCATCCGAAGGAGCGTTTATCGAAAGAAAACCTGGTCTGACCAATATAAGAACTTTGGCAGTTTCGTACCTCTCCAATAGAAACGCAATCTAGTCCGTTGCTTAGCGCAAAGGGCTAGAAAAATTTGCTGGCAGATAGTATAGAGGAGGAGCTTGGGAAGATCCAGTACCTACTTCAAGAGAACGGAGACCCTGATCGGTTTATTAAAAAGCATTTCGTCGCAAAACCGGTGAAGCCTGCCAAGGTTGTTGTGGAAAAGAATACTCTATTCCTCAAAGTGCCCTTTCAAGGGGATGCGGCTAGTGAACTCCTGAAAATAAGCCTAAACCAAGCCGTTACACAAAAGTTCCCAGCAGCGAAACTTCAGATAGTGTTCTTTAACCAACCCTCTTTTACGAGGTGAGGATAGGTTGCTGGCTCAGACCACCTCCATGTGCATTTACTCATTTTACTTGCTCCTGTGGAGCAGGTTATATTGGTCGCACTAGTCGGCGCCTATCCAAAAGAATAAAAGAACACATCCCAGCATGTCTGAACAAAGGGGAAGTCAAGAGCATAAAAAGCGTCATCCTTGCACATCTTGCTGACATTGGACATAGTGTGGACCCCAGCGAAGCTTTCGGTGTAATTTACAAGGTCCCACCAAACTACCCAATGCCACTGGGTCAACGTCTACTAGCAGCATCAGCGGAAGCGACTGCCATTAAGTTGAATAAGCCGGTTTTGTGCGCACAAAAGAACCTCGTACAAGCTCCACGCTTAGTTTGGCCAACGGCCGCTTAACTGCATGCATTCTCCCGTGCCATCTCTGTCCTCTCCCTTCCCACTAGAACGGTTCTACCAAACAATCGCCTCCGCCTATCACACTGGTTTGTATCATCCTCCCCCTATGCACGCCTCTCAGACAACCCACACAAACAGACGCATATTATCGATTTCATGTTTTAAATTTCTACTACGTTCCAACATTTCCCTATAACTGTACTGGCCTGAAGAGAAGTTATCAAAAGCAGCGCATATGCTCGCCAAGTAATCTTTTGAATCTTTTAATGAGAATTTTTGCAACGTTAAAATAAAAACAATCATTTTCGACCGACACAAGCTATTGGTTTCAGTGTTAATTTACCATGTATCGTCATTTCGACAATAATGCTGGCAGTAAAACATGAAAATGCCGAGTTAGTGTCAAATAATAATCCATAATGTACAATGAACTCTGATTATCTCTAAAAAAAGATTAAGCATTTCGTCGCTCTTACTTTGTAGTGAGCTTCGCCTTTGCGGTCAGGTCTGGGAAACTTCCACTGAAACAGAACGCCTTCTCCAAGTGGGATACAATATCTGTACATACAACGGGACTTTTCAACGATATTTTGCAATGTTTATGCATTGATAATGCCTGTGATTAAGACCCTTTTGTGATTTTACATTTTAGGGTCTCTCTTTGTACGTCGTAGCGTGATTTGAGACGCTCACGGAACATACTGCTCTAACTGATTTCCCCAAAATCATTTGAATTTTTCATGTCAGAAGTCAGGCCGTATGCCGTTAACTTAAATTGTTTTTTCCTCGCCAAAATTAAACATTTAAAAATAAATTACCTGGTTTCCTTGTCAATTTCGGCAGTATGACATAAAGTTTTCAGCGAAAAAATAGATCATTATCAAACTGTGAAAAACCGATCGATAAAAATCCAAATTCAAACAGTATTCACATCACAGATCTGCGTTTTACTGCATACATGCTAGCATATGTTTTAGAGGGTAAAGGATTAGAGCGTCTTCGAACTTAATCAAGGTGAAAAGAAACCGATAGTGTATTGACGATGCGCTGTCATACACCAGGGACGTGCAAGAACAACTGAGCGCATTGCTGCGGAACTAGGTGTTGGAATAGTGCACCGGCTCAAAGTTACCATGTGCAGCAGGTTCATGAAAATCAAGGACATATAAAATCCTAGTGAGCAGTCAGATGTAGTGTATCGCATCCCTGTGCCTTGTTACTATACAGGAAAGACTGAACGCATTCTTGGATCGCGAATAGGCAAGCATAATCTGGCTGTATAATCGGGTGATGAATTATAACAAATGGCTGTCCGCACCTAAGAAACGGATCAAGAGCTTTAATTTGCAGCCATGAGGATAATCGCCCACGTCAGAATCAAGACAAGCCGGGAATTTAATTGAATCCTGAGCCTTCGATGAGAACACATTCAACCGATTTATTGATCTGCCGCCGGCATACCGAGCCCTGTGAACTCAGCTCCGGACTGAGGTTTACTTGCCCCATACCTCCTATAACTCTTGCTTGTTTTGTTGCCATTTTTATCTTCTACGATGGAATCCAATATGTGTCCTTAATCTGAGATGAATAAAGTCATATCTGCGGCAAGTAGAAAACGTTTGTATTCTCATTCAAATACACACACACCTAAAGCATGCGCAAATTCGCCTCAACACCGTAAACTAACATAAAACAAGGCATTCAGAACAATATTCTGCAATGTTTATGCACTGATTATGTTTTTTTAAAAATCCTTTTGATATTGTACATTTGAGTGTCCTTGCCCGTACGTGATAACGCAAATGGAGCCACTTACAGAACATACTGGTCTCACCGTTCGCGTACAATCATTTGTTTTTCGTGGCAGACGTCAGTTCATATTCAATAAATATAGGTAGTTTTCATCAAAACATAAAACATTCAAAATAAATTATCCTTTTAACTTTTCAGCTTCCAACTTTTTAGCGGACAAAAAGATCATTGTCAAACTGTAAAAAAAGATTGATAGAAATCCCAATTCAAGCGGTTTTCACATCTCTGATGTACGTTTCAATGAACACATCTCAGTATGCTTTTTCCAAGATAGGAGACTTAAGCGTCTATGAACTTAATCTTGCTACAAGGCATCCGATAGCGTCTTTTATTTTTTGCGATGTCCTTCTGTTTGCTGACGACATAAAACTCTGGAAGGTTTTTCACAATGCGGCAGACGAAGACCATCTGTGACAAAACTTGAACAGGCTCGAGGAATAGTCAAAGCACTGGATTATGCCCTTCAATATTATTAAGTACAAATTTTCTCAAATTGGCAACTGCGGAGCCTCCAGCCTGAGGATTATACTTTTTAAACAGTACACCACTGCAACCATTTCACAGTCAAACGAACTTGAGTGTGTGGCTTAGATCGTCCTTCATACCAACTCTGAACTGCACGTAGGCGACCAAGTCGGTCATAGCTAAATTGCAACTCATCAGGCGAGACTTTATGAGGTTGGACAAAGACAGTTTTCTTCAAAATATTTGGAGGCTTCGTGCGGCCGTATCTAGAATACGTCATACAGGCATGGAGAACGTGGACTATCAAGGACGGTACCGTCTTAGAGAAGGTCCACGTGCGTGCAAACTTAATGACTAAAGGCCTGAAAATACTACACTATGAAAACAGACTATCAACGCCCAATCTATTTCCCCTTTCCTACAGGCAACTACGAGGGACCTCATATTACCCATTCGCAGTATGGATGGCCTGGACTGCTGCTTTGTACCCAATTATTTTTTTCACTCAGTTTAACAAGCCCACATTGTGCGATCCTCCCTTAAAAATACGCACAGGTAAAGTTAGCATCGATGTTTGTAAATTCTTCTTCAGTAACAGAGTAGTTCCAGCGTGGAACGCTTTGCCCGCGGATGCTGTTATTTTCAGCGATGCAAATTCCTTTGATAGCAACTGGACGTGCATCAAGCGTATCAGTTGCAGTCCCAATGTATATCAATATATTACTCACAATAAGAAAGTAGTCCTTTAAATGTATTATTTTAGACTTGTCGCCGCCTGCTTCTCCCATGCCATTATGCCAACTATTTTTTCAATTTTCCTTATAAATCGATGCTTTCTTAGCCACTTTGAAACCGAAATGGAGTTAAAAAGGAGTTCGCCCATCTTTCGATTAATAAAACTGAATTGAACTGAAAATGACCGATAATTTGACTCAAACCCACAGATTTAACGAACAAATAAAAATAGACCAGAATTAACTTGCACGCAGGAAGGACACAACGCTTTGAGATGAAAAGGTAGCATTTTCAGTCGTGCATTCTTTTTATGTGTTTTAAATTGTTGAATTATTTGTCCTTGACTATGATGTCATTTAGCATATTGTCGAGGAGGAAAATAAACATTTCTCTCCATGTGGAGGCTGACACGCATTGCGGCGCAAACAAATACTGTTAATCGCCGTAGTTTTTTAGATGAATAATTTTTCTGTCTGATTTCTAGCCCCATTCATTTATCATTATTTTTACTGACCTGCAATATAAGTAATTTATTTACCTGGGCGACTTTCTCCTTCTGATAGACTAAACGAGTATACTGCGGGGTTAAATAATCGTGAAACTGAAAATATAATGAAAAGTGGAAATCTTAGAGACATATTCATTATTTCAATGCAATTAACATTTTTATTTGTTTAATAGTTGTTTCGTTTTGTATTAAAATGGCCCTAAGTTGTGTCTTTAATTGCAGAAAAAATAAGTGAGAAAGCAGATGTAACAAAAAGATGCAAATCCTTAATAAATTAAGTGATTAAATTGACCAGTGCGCATTTTTTGAGAAAAGTTAAAAACAGCACATCAGTCTTCAAATTGGAAAATCTTATGGCAATTATATATTTTGAGAAACTGTTTATTAGGTTGCTTTAGGACTATTCTGCATGAGATCTTACGAATTTAAAGAAATCAAAAACGGTGGGCTTATGCTTACTGGTCATCCAATCATAAGCATATGTAGCACGATCCTTTAGAATTGGAAGCAGTGGGTTTCAGGCAACTCTTGCAGGTTTTGTTTAATGAATTCCCCATAGGAAGCCTTTCGACCAGAACCTCAAAACATTTTTATTGAACAGGGCTAAGAAAATGACGCAGTGTTCACAGTGTATACTATTCAATCCCGTTTTTTGGGATTCATTGGGCAACGCCATACGCTAGGCCAATTATCTATGCTGATCTTAATTGCTATAAGTAGCTCCCAAATTTCGCTTTATAAACGAAGGCCTTTTTAAAATAGCCAAATGGATATATCCTCAGCGAGAGAAAATCATGTCAGCGCTAAGTGCAGTTAAACACTCTCCATAACAATGGCCTATTAGCACGATAAAAGTTGAAAGGTACCTTTTTTCGCTGGTCTAAAAATGTAATGTTACTCTACAAAGGAGAGGGGAGTCTCCATTAATCTAACAAGGCAAACAATTGAAAACAGAAATTTTCAATAAGCACCGCCTAGTAGAAGGGGTTACGAATGCATTTTACAATGCTTTGTCCTAAGTTATTAAAAGGTACAGACTTAATGTTCCATTGTTAGATTTTTTTAATACTTTCAATTATAGCTCCAAAAACGGTGAACCTACCAGCAATAACCAAACTGGTGTAGCCTCAGTAGAAGAAAAACCTGTCAGTGCTAAGTTAACTTTAAGGATTTTGGAGAAAGCCGCATTTCTGGAGCAGAGTTTTTGTTTAAAAAAGGAATTATAACTCACAAAGGTTTTTTCTACCCATAGAAAACAGATAGAGCGGCATGAAACCCAGCAAACCACATCAATATTCGTGCGTTATGTATTATTTCTAGATGTCCAACTCAAAATTGGCTTGGGTAACGTAAGTAGTACCAGCGCTAATTCAGAACATTGTATAAAAATCTAAACCACAACTATAAACCTGTCACTTAGTTGGTCAGAAAATCTACTCTCTAAGGAAAACAAATTTGAAAAGGTTTTAACAGGCAAAACTCGCCCGCAGTCATATATCCTGACACACATGTAGGATTTAAAGCGACAAAATCTCAACTTGATGCCATAGCGATCTAACAAATTAATCTAGGAGAGTTTTCTTGTCCGCCTGGCAGGTGAAAACCTATGGTTCTTCCCACCAAATGTGGAGTTCGTTAAGGTTTCCTTGCCTCTTCTTCCTCCATTCTGATCATTTGAGATAGCAAAATATATAGGTCATCCTCTTAAAATTCAGATCTATCTCCAGGTTCTGAAGGACAGCCTGGACCACAACTCAGCATGGACGTTGGAAAACTTTTTTTCTACTGAATATGCAAAAAGCAGTCCCGTGTGTTTTCCAAATGCGACTCTCTAGCAGTCGCGAATCCTTGGTCATTCTTTTCCAACGAGGTATCTTCATTCCTGTACCTTGGTGTTTATCTGACATCCAATATTTCCTTGCACATTCACAATGAAGCTCGTTTCAATAAAATTCGTAAACGTACTTAATGCATTCATCGTTTACATTCCTGATGAACACCTTGAACCCCAATCTGGAGATTTATTAATTCCTGCATTCTCCTTGACATTCTTTATTTTGCTCACGTTAGTTTCGCTGTTTTTTTTGTAAAAAAGATGACGATGTTTAAAGTGTCCTCTAAATGCTCTCTCTTGTTGTTGGAGTTATCTTTTAGACAATCTCGCATACAAATAAATTTTTTAACAGTCAAGCAGTACTTTATTTGAATTCCGGCTAACGTTGTCTATCTTTATACTCTGGATTAATGATCGCAAAGTCTTTTAATCTCATGCGCCGAGGCTACTGAATATTTCTTGCTTTAAACCGGCATATCAGCCTTCCGTATGGTTATATTTGGCCTGATATTTTACCTGTGAATAGACAGAAATACAAAAACGGAGACTTGAAGTGTCTCTGTATTATATGTTCATTTTTATATAAACCTTTTGATTATAACTTATTTTTTTAAAAGTCATCATCTGCTTACAGTGAATTAATTGATCCATTTTTGATGATAATTATGAATGATAGTATTAAAATAAGGCATTTTCCCATTGTCTATAATATGGTCGTTGTAAGCACATAAAAGTCTTTTAAAAATTGTTCATCTCATCATTGGAGATAAACTTTGGGGGGTTGGGATTGAAAGCACTGATAAAAGTGGCAACTTTGAGCGCAAGAAGGTGCTGCGTAAGGCCATGGGACAGTCATTGATGTCCTAAGGCAGGTTGAACAGCTGTCCGACTCCAGGTCCCATATATCTGGTGTGAAGAACTGATGTGTTGCCACCCCTTTCACGACCGAATGACCCGAAAATCTCGTTGCAACCTGCCGGAAGTTGCTGCGGTTAAGATTTGATGAGAAATTCTATTTTTTAGATAGGTGGCAAATTCTAAAAACGTAAAAAATCGGGTCAGCTAATTAACCTGAAGTTTTAAATTTAAAGAATTCTTGTCCATCTAAACGAACGAGTAAGTAAACACCACAAGTAGAATTACTTTTGAAAATAGTCCTTTACTGTAAATTCCACGGAAGTTGTCTTCGAGCTTAAGGGCGATAGAAAGTATGGCCGCTACCAAACAGCCTAGATTTCGAGTATATATTCCAACAGTGTTTCAGTAGAATTGACAGTTTCTTCTTTCGTTTATACATGGTTTAAGATGACTTTGACTAAGAAACGTACAGATTGCCACATCCACTGCCCTCACTACCCTCGAGCATTCACTTACCGCATGGTCCTCTTCGGTCAAACGCGTATCCATAATAGCGTAATTTATCGCGATGCTGACACTCTCAACACATCCTGTGCATCCATTAGCCCTACCATCCCAAGACCACCGATGAGCGCAGTCATCAGTACCAGCAATACAACACCCACTATCGCAGCATTTTCCGGCCTAACCTGCCATCTTCGTAATCACATCTGCACTTCACGTATCGTCCTGGTCGGTCACTAACGCATCCACCGCACATATACCGGTGAATGTAAGCCAGTAGCACCAACATACACCCCCTGCACCCGACTAAACTCTATGCACTGTCCACTGTGAAACAACTAACCGGCTCGGACGGTGGTCTGATTGTGGGGATGGATAAGAAAAAGAGGTCGGGGGCTCAGTACCTTTTTTCTCATTATAAACAGTCTGATGCGCTTTAAACTATCACGCTGCGCTAAAAGCCATGGATTGGAAGGTTGCTAACTGACCGGATACCTCAGACCACGTCGTCCGCCCAGTGGATGTTTGGCGTACTGAGAGTCAGGCGGCCATGGCTCCTTCCTGATGTGGCCTTATGGCACTCCCACTCAGTCGGTGTCCGAGCCGCCACTCCCTTTGTAACTGTGTTCTTCTTTTGTGTCGGACCACAGTGCGTGGGCCCGCGCCCTCTCCTATTTCCGGGCCTCTCGACTCTGTCTTGACACCAAGTCCCGCTGGGGAAGTGGAACAGAGCGTGAGGTAGATGCAGCGCACGTCTATTCTCACTATGCTCTAGCGCAAGTCACCTTCCCTGCGCTAACCTGCTGGTGTGCATACGATGTATTTCGTCGAAAATGCCGGTCTAACTGACATGATTGCAGCAGAGGACCTCGCGCGAAACTGTTTTTTCACCCAATTTTAAATTATTTTATCGACCGTTTGCGGGCTAAAAGACATTATTTGTATTAAGAATGGTCGAAAATGTTCAAAAGAAGGAGGTGTGATCACTTGGACAAGAAGTTTTTTTTTCGCCTGAAATTTCAGATTCCTGCTCCAACCCATCCTCAGAGACAGTATCAGATGCTGAGAAGTCATACATTAGGTGTCGGTATGCCTCTCCGTAACTATGGCAATTAACTGCTCCCCCTTTATCAAGGAGGATTGACTTCTTCTACGCGAATGACTTGGTGGCTGGCCTACGGCTCGTTATCTGGTGAAATTTCCTCACCCACTTTAGAGGTTGATTGCTTGGCCACCTGGGTGTTTGGGAATATGTTTACCTGCACGCTACCCGAGTGGATGATTTTTACAGTCAAGCTTAGTCTCAGCACGGAATTTCGGTTGGACAGTTCATTGCAATTGTTAATAGACTCGGGGCCCACAAACAACGATGCAAGCAACTTACGGCTCATATTTTTGCCACGTCTCGCGAGAATTTCGAGCTCATTTACCTTGATTGCATAGTCAAGCCACACCGAATGAGCCGCGACTTGAGGATTGGCGTCATTTCAGCGTACTGATGCAACGTGTTCGGTGACTCGCGTCCAGAGCAGTTTAGCAGTTTCTCCGACGTAGGTGCTTTGCCCGCAACTGCAACAGATTTGATAAATCACTTCCGATGTTTCTTGCCGTGGCAGTAAGGCCTTTGGTGCGAGAAGGTGGCTGACGGCCTCCAAGACGTTTTTGACGTTTAGAATCGCTCGCCTAAATTGGGGGTCAGTGCGATTTTGTCAATCCTCGCTTTCGCGCATGAACGGGTTGATAAAATTTGAGCATGAAGCCATTTTCTCAGAACACCCGTCAAAGATATTGCAGTCCGGCAACCTTTTCGTCTGGTTCACGGCAGTGCTTCTCAACATATCAATATAGAATTCTAACGCAATTGCGTGTGTGGCTGATTGGGTGATTACTGGTGAAGTTCAGTTCATGCATCGTATTTATCACTTAAGTCTGCAAGTCACCACAATCTTTTCGGTAGACGAGGACATTGAGGAAGGACATCTGGTTGTGTTTTTCCTCATGCATCGTAAATGGTATGTCAGAGAAGATACTTTTGAGATTTTCTTTCAACGTGAGCATCTGATCCCGTTCCACGAAAGACGAAGGTATCATTCACATAATGAGCCCAGAATTTCGGTATGTTGAAATGGAAAACCAGCGACCGTAAGCGATGCAAGACCGCCTTGTCTATGAGCACTTAAATTTGTAACCACATTGGTCCTCACTTCATCTGCTTGAAGAATGTCCCATCAAACGTGAATTATGTCTTTAGACAGAACTTTAGTAGCCAAATTAACTGGGCGTGTTCTACAATGATTGGAGTCGCTGTTCTTCCAACAATTCAGACGAAGACATCTTTTACAGAGAGTTGAGGTTTAGAGTGACTTTGTGATAAGAAGAGCCATCCGGGTCACAGTAGGCAGGCGAGGGTCATCTCAGCAGAAAACGTCAATCGGTACGTCATTACGGTCACCGAACGCGCAATGAAAAAACAGGCATTTCATTACTTTCCAGCGACTGATGATACGCATTGTAAGCAGGATTAGTTTTGGTACTTCGGCTTTAAGATACAACGTCCTCTTAACGGAGGAGTACTAGGTCTTTGAAGAAGGAAAAACAAGAAAATTCGGTTCGTTATCAACCACCCTTTGCTATTTCTCGGCAGGGCAAAAAGCATGGGAACTAAGACTCAACCTCACGACGTGCATGAAGCAGGGTAAGAAATCCATACCCAACCTTATGAATATTTGGATTGATGTGCTGATAATTTTCTAAGCATAGTCAGCTTGGTGTTCGAAGAATTTTGAAGAATGCGCATAGGTTGTGGTCCCTTTTTCTGCAAAAAATACCCCTTTTGGTAAAGAGGTTCACACAGATCTTGGTACGAGAATACTAGTCGCGTTGTGCTTTGAGACTTGATCTAGATTCCGCTGGCAGCCACACAGCGGCAATTAGTATTGCACCGTATACCATAGTTACGTAACCGATCACAACCGGCAGGACAGCGAGCCCATGGCTGTAGGGCTAGAACGATATACACCTAGCCAACAAAGTGCAGATTCGCACCTCATAAATGGTTATACTAGTCTTTCTGATCGTTGAGGGCAATTTGCTTCTACACACTATGTGCACCAAGGAAAAACTACCCAATTCCGAAATGCACACATTTGATGACTTCAACTTACTAGGATTGCTGTCACATACAACCTTTGGTAACTGTCATTATGGTGCATTTGTGACGGCCACCAAGGCTGGGCAACCTTTCATGGTACCCATTTACTGTGCACCACCAGCTGACTGAGGTTATAATCTGTGTTGATTCCAATGACTGTCATCACGAGTGTCTTCATGATTTTAGTGGATTTTGTTCACCAATAAGGAGGACATCTGTGTTTCAAAATTGCAAAATGGCGGAACAAGTACATATCAAATTTGAAGAATGCAGAAAGAATGAAATTCAGGGAGGAGACAATACAACTACAGGAGACCTAAAACAACCGAATGGATTTTTAAAAGGAGTGAATCGAGTCAATGAAAAATGTAGCGTTCACACGCTATTTTACTTGCAACATACAAAACGGATGCGTCCTAAGCTTATAATGATGCGTTGTTTTGAAATAAATTGGCGGACAGGTGTACAACGAATTTAGGTCTTAAACTTAAATTTCACTCCAAGCATAGTCAAAAACCTGTTTAAAAGACATCAAAATTACGCTAAGTTTCGAACATTTAACAGATAAGCTATTTCCTCAAACCCACTAAAAATCACTTTATTTAACTGTGAATATCATTTCGGGTTTGGAGAGACCACTTTATTGACTTTCTTTAGAATATATACAATACACCCATATTACTGTAAAATGTACCGCATAAAAATATGAATACTAGCTAAAAGTTGATATTTTTTCTCAGTTGAATTTTTCCTGCTTTAAGGCGCATCTTCGAGGACATAAGTTCAGCCGTAGATGGTCAAACGTTTCCCATGGGCTTCCTACCATAAGTATGCTTCATTGTATAATGTTTATTTTTCAATTTCTCTCGAAATTGGAGTTTTCTTATAATAATATTTTATAAACCGATAAAAAATGCCCGCTGCTACCGCAATCTATTGACACTGCTCTTTTACCACATATTAGAAAGAATTGCATAATTGCACTCAAATGTGCTATCTTCTGATATTTCTACAAACCTAGTTAAATGGTTCTGCCACCCACAGAGAAACACTCGACTAGACGCAAACCGAAATGACATAAGAAGATGGTAAAGAAGGAGATTCGAAAGGAGTGCACGTTGTGTAAAATGTTGTGTAAAATGTTTCGAGCCCAGAAAAATGTAAAGACTGAAGAGGACAGGGTAACATATATGAATGAATTCTGGATCCTCTCATAAACTGCGGTTCTTCGTAGAGAAGGCACCATAATTCAAAGAATTATATGCTTACATCGGAATAAAAACTAAAAATTCTTAGCACCAATAAAGACAAAATACTATGGGTTTACGATAGCCCTCAAAAACCGAGTGCCTGCATTCGTTGACAAACGCTCATCGACGTCTAACGGAAGTCACTCATACCATTCTGATTTGAGGCTCACTGTCGAGTTCTGCAAGCAGTCGCACCGCGACTAGTAATGAGTACGTAAGTGATCAGTGAGCGCTCATCAACGATTGAAAATCAATTTTCCCGATCAAAACCGGCAAGACATCGAGGCCGTTGCTCAATGGTTAGAGCGTTGGACGTCTGATCAGCGAGTTGGGGTTTCGATCCTCGGGTGGTACCCCTCCTCGGGTTGGGTATGATTGGCTGAAGACGGCTAATAAGCATGAAGTAGCCATTCCAGTCTCCTTGTCTTTGTCAAAAAGTTCCAAACCTAAGCAGCCTCAGCATATTTCTGAAGTGTTTTTGTAATGTACCCACTTTCAAGCCCATGTCGTCTATCAGAGTTCTGCAACAACCATCTTATACACGCAGTGTTATTAACGCCACATTTAAATTTGGTACAGTAAAAGAAATTCGATATGATTAAATGAACTTGAACCAGATCAGAGTCCAGGTGTATACCTGCGTCGAAAAATCTAATAAATGACAGAACCACTGTGCCACGTTTAAGCTTGTAAGCTTCCTAATACGTAAAAGTTGCAACTTTTGTTCCCATCCACAGGAGAGGATAATAGCTTAATACCGCCAAATACTGATAGGCCATCTGCTGTAATTGGATCGAGAAAATAGTTCAAAATCAATTATATCATTTGGTACATTTCACTGTCAAAGCAAGTATGCTCAGCATGATTTCTACGTCAAGATTTCCAGTTTAACAACACTCTTACGTCGATGAAATGTCAGTAAAAAGCCATGAATGAAAAAAACAAACAATTTATGTTATTTGCTGTGAATTTAGCAACGCCTCTGATTACGTTTCATACAATAGCATCTCATTAAGATTTAGAACTTGGAATTAAAGGAAATATCTGTACTGGAGTTAAGGTTTAGTAAACTATCGTCGAAAAAAACGTTAGCGCGGTAGCTACTGCTCAGAATGGGCACCTGTAAATTTGTGTCCCCCAAGAATCGTGTTCTTATGGTGCGCCTATTCAACTTATAGATAAACTATCTAGTACAGGAAACGAAGCCGGATATGGTGCTCATTGACGATGATCTCAAAAGCTGAAAAAATGTCCAGATATTTAAACAGAACAACTGCAGGCTTGAAGCGCGATCTAGGGTATGAAATTTAATGTTAACCGATGTGCGGTGGTGCACTTTTGTCAGCCAAAGGAGGACGAAATGCAGACTGCGGGGACTACCCCTTAAAAATCATCCACTTAAAATGAAAAATGTGCACAGAGTCCTTCTAATTTTTGTTTTGGCCGACCTAAACGTACGGTTTCAAAGTCGCAGCGCGGGAATTGTCACCAAGCAATGCCATTTCCAGAACGCGTACATTCTTCGCCTCGAGTCTCTTAACGAGGCGTCTAGATACCAACTTGTTAAATGCAAGCAAGACCTCGGCAATCCCATTAAACGCTGCACTGCTTTAATTATAAAATTACCACTGAATTGATTTAAATATATCGTTTTATCTACCTGAAGTTTGAAATAAGGTTATACCTTTTGAGTGCAAATGCAGTGTGTTGTTCGCTGTCATTCCTAAAAACTCTCTTAGCCCTCAGAGTTTTAGTGTCTGCCAATAGGACAAGGCCGTGAAGTCCGGGCATCAATGAATTCGGTTAAAGAATGCATCAATCGGTATATTAATTTAGATGTCTTGTACAAATCCTTAATGACAAATTTAGTAAAAAAGCAAGCCGTCGTAAAGGGATGACATAATGTAATCAGTGTTTTGGCAAAGAGGTCTACCAACCGCATAATCCTCTGTCATTGCATTGCACAGAATAACGACTGTTGTACCTCTGTTCATGTCAATGGCTAACAGAAATATTAGGCATGTTCATTTTTTCCTGACAGAGGCAGCCGAATAACGCTTAACTACAATCTTGAATGATTAAGAACCTCATTGACCCATTTGTGATACACTTCGCCACTTCATTGTATTTCGAAACCGCTTCAGCAAGAGAAAAACCTGGGTAGGTGAGATGGCTTAAGTGTTGGCTGTACTAAAGCTGGCGTAAGTTTGAATCCCACCGAGCCCACAAAGTTTTTCACAAGCGGGTCAAATGAATTATTCAAATCTACCAAGATCCCTTACTAATTAATTGCACCTGGTAGACATCTGGTTGATTCTAGATTGTTTGCTTAGGGAATCCTGTTTGGTCAGACTGCTTTCTGCATCAGAATTTGTGGATTCTCTAGGTTGCAGTAGACTGGATGGGTAACTTGACCCAAGTGTGATGACATTCATAACTCCCAGTGGTGGCCGCTAATTTCTTTGGGCTAGAGCGCTGGCTGTACTAAGCCTTCCCTTTATGATGTGCATTTGAATCTTACCAAGGCCGCCGAGTTTTTCAGACTTGGTCATCTGAATTATCCAAACTTACCAAACCCTCTATAGATTACGAATTTGCACGTAGTGACAATAAAACCCATTGGATAACTCGGTGTAGAGTAGGGCAATAGTTATTTGAAGAAACATTTAGACCTAGAGAACAGTTTATCGCTTTACGAACCACTCCGAAAACTTTTAATTATGTCTGAAATTCATCTCACCAATCAGTTAATATTATTCAAAGGAAAAATATAAAGTTCGATTTTCTAGTGCACATATTTCTAGAAGGGAATATTTTGATTATCCAGATATGTATCTGTACTTCTTAATGCATCACACATAGTTGGTTTCGAAGTAAATCATGCAATTTGGCTAGGAGCTGCATTCGATCACTGATTTAAAAATGATCTCAAAAGTGTAAAGTGTACGTAGGAGAGAGAACTCTATTACGTGCGGTTTTTGCTTGCTGCTCTGTGTTCAAAAAACATACAACTACCAGTTAAAATTGGGTACCGACAGTGACAAAGGAGACTTGAATGATTTTTTGACCAATAAGTCATCAATAGCTAGCCATAAATAATCCAAGTTTGGCTGCACGTGAAGTACGAAAACGAGTTCTTCGTTATTGAGCGTTAAGTAGTCCAGTTTATTAAGAAGCGAATAAAACATTCTCTGAGATTTTGTAATTTAACGGGGTGAACATGAAGCAATAGAGCATATACTACACCAAAACATTAAGCAAAATGTGTTTTCCGCGCAATAGAGGTAGTTTAATTGTGAGTAAACGTAAATGGTAAATATTGAATTCCCTCTTTAAGGCCAGATGGGTTATGCTGAGGAAAAGGAGAAGAATGCGTGGGACGACGCCATGGCATTTTATGTGACTGTGGAACTTGAACAACCAAAACATCTTCAGATATAAAGACAATAAATACAAGTTAAAAAGACTTGATGGGAGGAAAATGTAACGTTTGTAGTCTATCTAACGAACAACGGTAACATTAAGTGCTGTAAGCTTGTTACTCTTTCTGCTGGGGCTAGGATCTTGCTCGATCCCATTCAGTCCGCCCACAAGCTTGCTACTGGAAACAACTAAATTTGTGCTATAGGACACATGCTATATAAAATACACAGGTAGTATGCTAATGATGACACGTATTAGATGCAGTCGGTTCTTTAACGATCTTTACCGATCATTATAAATGTAATTTCGCAAATAGGTATACTCTGAGGCGCAATTTGATTTTTCTAATCTACATTGACTCTATCATCCATTAAGAGCCGTTCATTTGGCCCGTTAAAACGTTTAATTACTAGGCACCTGACCTACTTGCTCAAATTTAATAAACTTAATCTGTTTAATGTTAACTTCCTAAGGGAGTCCACAGTATCTTTTCATTAATGGAGTAACCTCATCGTATTTGTTCATATGTGGTCTAGGACTCACTTTGTTTTATATCCTCCATCACTTGTCATTCATTAGATTCATGTGACCTTCGTCCTTAATTACCCATATTCCCACCAACAACTATCTTTAAAAATCCCATAAATGTACAGTAATCCTTTCACACAGCTTGAATGACGATGAAAATGACCACTCACACCATACGTGCCTATTGTTTAGCTCAGAGGTTCCTTTAGTGTTTCTAACGTGAGACACATATGCAACACTTTCTAATTAGATGCTGTTGAGGGAGACATAAAGACAGGGCTTCCAGCTTCATCTGTTTGTGCTTGGGCCGTAAATGCTGCTTTCAACTCATAGAAACAATCTTGGGGCAATCTCTGGAACCCACACGCAGGGAAATCTTCATGAAATGGTTCACCAAAGAAGCACTGTGAACAGATTAGTGAGCCAGTGATGGCGTTTTATCACGTTAGACCGACAACTTTAAAACCTTTGTACTCCTTGTTACTAGCGGTTGGATTGGACTGATTTCACTCTGCCTTATGCGCTGATATCTGGAAAATTAACAGCTTAATTTATAAAGGCAAAATCTATGTGTCTCAATAAATTAGTCAAACCCTGCATTTAATCTTCAAATTCGTAGAATAATCAAAATGACCACGTTTAGAGTACTGTAAGGTAGACCTTTCAAAATTCATGAAGTCAACCATAAATGGTTCCGCTACCGAGGAAACATACGTGAATATTCAGCAGGCTGTGTACAGGCTTCATGCACTGTTTAGGTTCCTTCGTGCATCGCGATCTTATTGAGTACAGTTTTTGAAAATTTCTAAACCGATGCGGAGAGATGAAGGCATGGTGTTATGAAGCTTTATTCGAATAACTTGATTTTCCCCTCAAAACAGGTAGTGTGGCGTTATTCTTATTTCTAAGACCAATATTGTCATGGGTGCTTTGAGAACAAGAGATTAAAAAACGAAGAAGAAGAAGAAGGTTGTTCATTTGCCGGAATTTCGGTTTTATTCGTCTGAGCTGTTGACCTCTTTCTGGAGTCCATTGTCAGAAAGAAAAGCGGTAACAGAAACAATAGATGGCTGTTTTGGGTGATATTTAGTGGAAGGTCTCACCATGTATATACTCAATTTAGTGTCAGAATTCAGGCAAGACGTAATTTAGACCGCAATTGCGTTCGTCCAAACCTCAGGTAGTCCCCTTCGCCATCCCAAAATACAAAAAATACTCCTTCGGAGTGATTGACAGGGATCTCATAGGCTATGCAGAACATTATGGGTTGACTTCCTACAAAAAGTCATCATTCATTATGGAACCCTTCCCTAGAGGGGGCACTACTTACTATTATAGGGTTGAAAGGCACAAAAGCGTGCGTGAGGTCAACGCTTATTGTGACAACCACCTGCAAGCCACTTTTTACTCGTGGGCGCAAAATACACGATCGAATCAAGTTATGAATAAGCTATGCACGCTGACACCGTGTACTTATACAGAAGTCCGAAAAATAACAATGCCCACTCCGACGGTTCAATATTTTTGTTAGCGCCTAGACTGCTTTTTTGTCAGTTGGCTAGAATGAGAGCAATCTCTCGTCGCTCAAGTACCTGTGCACTCTAAGGTGAGCGTCACTGCTCTCAACAAGGCGGGCTTCGCCTAACAAGGGCAAGTGGAGTGGTTACGTGTTTATACCACCATATTCTTTAAAGGAAATTGGAACGCACATAGACGTGAATTTGGAGTGGCAGTTGCTAGCAGAAAGCACATCGTACCCTGATTGGCACACTGCATCAACGATGCTCTTCTGGGAAGCAAAGTTGTTACCGTCACCAACCCCCACGCACAGAAGGCAGACTTACTTTTCATTCTGAGCAACGTCATGCACGCTAAATGGGGAAGAATGCTTTTAGGCCACGGTATCAGCAACGGCAACTGCACAAATCACCCTTTTTTTCCTCCTCCTCCTCCTCCTCCTCCTCCTCCTCCTCCTTTATCTGCCCCTTCGGGAGAAGATTTCCTGTACAGAATGTGACCTATCTCATGCAAATTGCCAAACATTAAGAAAACTTGCAGATCACTTGCAACGCTGCGTCAGAGAATGGACGAGAGCTTTGAAGTAATACTAAAAGCCCTGTAGCGATTTGAAAACATCCAAGAAACATTGAAGCTAATATTATATCATTTTAAACGTCATAAATAGGTACAACAATGTAAACTCAGCACTTAACTGTACGGAAAGCCTGCTCATAAAAATGAATCAGACTTACCTTCACGAATTGGAGTAATATCAAGCATAGCCTACAGCAATGAGCCTACAGATTGATTATAAATTCAAACAGGATTTACAGAGAATTGACTGAACTTTTTCCCATCTTTCCATTTTGTCCGATGTGGTTGACTTAGGTTCATTGGTTTTCCCTTGATTGCACCAATAGTGACGTATGTGGAATAAAAGACCTCATATGTTCAAATTATAATAGGCCGATCAGTGCCTTATAAATTCAGCTTGATTTTTTAAATGAAGTCAAATTGCATTCCAATAGATTTCCTTATATTTATTTCTGGTGTTGGAGTACGCCGAGTTTCAGGTCGACCTTGGAATGCAGAAAATACTTCAGGATATTCAATATCTTAGTTTGATTGTTTACAACTGTAAATTTCGTTCTATATATTTATAAAGATACCAAAAGATAGATCTTTTACACAATATATACCAAAATAAGAAGTTTTTGGGCATTATATTTAATGCAGATGGACCTTTGGGCTACGATTTTATTCACACTACAACATGAAACTAATTTACTGAGAAAAAGGAACATTCAAATCACATGTGTCGCTGAATATACCTTTGATGAATTATAAAGCGTTTGATAAGGTAATTTTAAAAACGCTTTATTTAGGTAGTTTTTTGACAACTGTCTGCTTATTCTAAACGTTTCCATTTTCAACATATTACAACTTGAATATTCTGCAATTTAACACTCACTTTTCTCTTTGCATGATAGTTTTTTGTTCTTGTTTTGTTTTTTGTTTGTTTAGTTTTTAGTTTAAGTTTTTGTTTTTTATTTCTCACAAGTTTATGATTGCAAATGCATAATAGAGTGGCACGATCAATTTTAAGATATTGCGAAAATCACTAGGATCCCGCAATCTCCATTTCTACATTTCACAATATCGAAAACAAAATCGCGCAAATATCGTCATATATGCCTAATATTTACGATCACCGCCTGGTAAAGGGCCCTCTCGCAATAAGTTACTGAAGCTGCGCAAAAGATGAGAAAGAAAGGATTGCTATTATGCATGCACTTCTGCCTTTTAAGACATCAAAACGCATGCCTTTTGTAAATCTGAATTTTTAAAATCATTAAATCTCTAGGTTTGTAAAAAATAAGCTGCTTGCTCTCTCCTTTCTTCATCTGCCTACGAAGAGAAATAAGATTTTTTGAGATGCGGTAAAAGGCTCGAAATTGGATTATCCTCCTCGAAGAAAAAACACGTGTGGCTATATTATAGCAGAGAAAACTGCTGAAATTCAAGGTAACATCGATATCTGCTCAATTTACTTGTCATATTGACTGAGAAAATTATTCATAAACATATTCTACATGCAAAAAGGGCCTTTTCGGAATAGACTAGGCGAACAAATAAACTGTGAGGCATTTTAGTTGCCAAAAATTGATAATCTCAATTTGCGTCACCAAGTTTCATGATATGATTTCTATACTTTACATAGCATCACTCGCATCACGCTTATCATTACCACCTGCTGGATTACGTAATTGACCTTTAGTAGGGTAAGTGTGATGAGCTAGCAACCACTACGATGTATGATGAACGATGTTGGATGAACTACCGCTGTGATGCAAATGAAACACCCCAGGTGTTAACAGGGTTAGCGAACAACCTCTTTTTATCTATCGTGTTATTAAGTACGCTCCGCGGCCGACAAGGGTTTAGAAATTACCCATATTTCTATCTGAAACAAATGAAAGTTCCTGAAGAGAACTTCACTGGTAAGACGAACTCGATTGCGAAAATTTGCTCACCCAATTTGCATTTCATCAAGCTGGTTACATTAGAACTATGCTGATGATAACCATGATAAAACTGAAAGGGAAAGCTTCTCACTGACTGACTGAACAAATCAAGTGTCCTTCTTCGTATGTGGAAGCCTGATGCAGCAGTTACCTCAGGGAAGACAAAACTTGTGTTCGAAAATACTTGCGGTTTTAGCCAACGATGAACTATAACGTTCTTTGATGAAATATGAGTCAACAAAATGTTATACCCAATCAAACCTTGCTATAGAAGATGACATATTGGGAATAGCCAATTATTTAAGAGAGATTAATGAACTGATTCATGTCAGGGCACATTAGAGCTGTAAATATTATTTATCATGTCACACTCAACTATTCGCAAATATCTCAATCAAATTGTCTCAACATGCAAAGATGGCATGTTAGTTGCAAATGAGCTTTTATCTGAGATTTAAAGACGACGTTCGACTAACTGCAGCATTCTTATAACCCAAATAACAAACTACTATTTTTGTATCGCAATTGTGCATGCGATGAAAAGTTGACTGCCCATTACAACAGAAAACGAAAACATAAATATTTTTCCCGTACAAAGAATACAGTGCCAACTATAAACCCCAATTTTTCCATGCTATGTGCTTGGTGCAACATAAAATCTAGCACTATGTACGCGCTACTAGAGGGTGGAGGAAGCATTCTTGTAAATGTCTGCTACCAACACATATGCCATGTACAAAACCAATAACGGCTAAATTGCCGTGTTATAGCAAATAGAAAAAGCATTATTCTGTTGCATGAAAATGCTAGTTCATACGCCACAAAAACCCAGGAAAACGAAATCAGTAGGATTGGAAGTAATTCCCCATTCTTCATGCGAATTTGATAATGCACGTATAGATATCAGCCGGTTCCGGTTACAAGGTCTCTTTACGAGACAAAAGATTGGAAACAGAGTGAAGAAAAAAGTTTTGTTTGAAAAACACTTCTTTGAAATTGACAAAATTAAGGTCCTTTTATAAGGCATTCAAGCACTACGACGTGGACCAAATTGATAATTTAACCTAGCTATATAAAGTTTATTTACGTTTAATTTTAAGACATCTTGGTAAATCCCATTTGCTTTCTTTATACCCTTTTGTGTGGATGACTCCAAAACCCGAAAAAATTAAAAGATACGCAGATCGAAATCAAAAAATTTTAATACAACCATGCACATTTTTAAAAACCTTGCTGGGATTGAGAAATCGAATTAAGTATTGAAGCTTTATGTTTGGTCTTCGTCTTCTCACATTTGAAGTACTAACAAATTAAGCAGTTGCTCTACGTCAAATTTGAAAATTTATTTGCAAAGGAAAAGATCGGTTTATTATACACATTAAGTTCTTGTTTGCTTTACCAAAGCGAAGCCCCATGTGTTAAGATTCTTTTATACCCATTGCTCTGTTATGTGATAGACTGTAAATGCGCAGTTCATGTGGTGGACGCACATATAGTTAGAGAAACTGGAATATTTCTATGTTTTATTTACATTTAAAAATTAATTAAAAATAATTATATTTTTACAATAGACCGGATTGTATCGGCAAGACGTCAAATTGTGAACTGTGAATTGTTGCCAATGCCATATGCGTACAATAATTCTTTTTGAACTGTTGGTATATAAACTGCAGCTATATACACTGCGACAGTTATTCTTACGGAGACTTCTAATGCATTTTAAATTTTTCAAGGAGGGTAAACATTTACCCTAATAAACTTCCAACTAATGAATCCATACCTTTGACAACATTAAATGGGTTCTTATTTAATAGCAATTTATCGATTGATAAAATAATTGAATGGAAATATTTCTTCTTTATTTTATGGCTTTAGTTTATTACGTAATACATAGTTCACAGAAATCCCATGGTTTCCCCCTTGTCTTCATATTAAAATATTAACAGTTATTTGGATAAACGTCACATGTTTACCGAATCTGACCAAGTGCCTTACCGTAAGCTTAAAAGAGACACCATATAGAGCTAATATCAACTTTCACGAACATTTTTTTTTATGCATGTTTGTGGAGCATACGAAAATATGCATAGTGAAGCCCAATACAAATCGGGATAAAAGTGAACTTGAAGTTAGGCTGAATCTGTCCTGGGTTAACCAGAATATGGTAATTGAGCTTTTAAAATGTTCAAATAAGAATATTTCCGATGAGACTGTTTGGTTGTCTCCTTAGTTTTAACTATTAATCAGAAAATCGTATTTTCTATTGAAATTTCTAGCATACGTTTCACGTGGCAGGATGGAGAATTTACGTGATAAGCATAGATAAGCATCAGTGATAAACAAGCAGCAAACGAAGAAATCTTCAAATCCTTAATTTGTAGCTGCAGGTACAGTTACCATAGACATTTTGCATTCCTTTTACCAAAACGTATGTTTTTCTTTGAGAGGTTAATAGCTAAAAAGCAAGTGCAATCAAAGTGCTTCTTTTATAATTGTGATTTTCTACATATAAAAGAGATTTGTAAAAATGGTGGGCTGACCTATGCAAGCTGTGTGACATTTACTGAACTCATTTGCATTGTTAAATTGACTGTGACACCCCCAATCCTATTAGTTAAAAGCAATTGTGAACCAGCATTGAAAGGCTTTTTTAAAAGTTTTCGTTAAAACAATTGTTAACAAAACCAGCCAAACAGAACTGAGTCCTGCCATTGTGCTCCGTTCTTGGCTATTTTAAGCGGACTTGTCGATTATAGCCCTAAATGGTCATGAAATTCACAGAAAGCTATTAATAGGAATGTGTTCTTACTTTGCTTAAAGATGCGGCACACTGAATTGCCAACTGAAACCACTAAGTTGTGTCCAGTGAACATGCTTGTTATCCTTTTAACTCAATGTTTTACGAGATTCAAGTCTGTTTTTGCAAAGCATGCGCTGCGCAAAATAACCCATCTTTTCAGCTCTTTTGAAGTAACATTTGGTGCGTTTTTGCTAAGGGGCTACTCCGGGCATTCAGTAAACGAAACCTGCGAGATTAAAATGGCTTAGGGCATTAATATGTAGTATTAATATGCAATCAATTAATCTGCAGGCCAGCGATACGAGCTGCAAAGTATTGTTCCATCGTTTACCATGAGTATATGATGATTTCTTATCTTTCAGTAAAAAAATTGTAATTTCCACAGGATGTCCAGTTGAAAGGAGGTCAGAATTATACTCTATAACACTCTCCTAAACTAATGAAAGGTCAAGTTAACCAATTAATTTATCAAAAAATTGCATTCATTTAATCACATCTGCCTTCTCACTTATTTGTGTCTGCATATGAACAAAAATTTATCGTGTACCACGTACAATTTCATACAGAAAGAAATGTTTTCATACGAAGACGTCACAATGTTCTTGTCATTTGAAATCATTACACTTACCAATAAAGCGATTCCACCCTTTGAATTTTTGGTCTTATACTGGTTTTCGTAAAGGCTACAAAAAATCACTTAACATGCTTAAAAGGAAGTGCCAGTCAGATCAATCAAGTGGTAGGGTTGAAGAGAGGTAGAAAACAAATTTATGATAATGGAATGGAGTTTACAATCAGACAGAAAAATCACCGTTGATTATAAAACCATAAAAATGAACAGTGTTTGATTGCTCAGCAACGCATGTCAGCCCCACATAGAGATAACTGTTCATTTTACTGTGCGACAATGACATCAAATTCCCGAATAATACTTTTAAAAACACTAATTAAATAAATGGATTGCGTCTTACATTTCATATCAGAGTTTTACATCTTTAATGTGTGATTGTTTATTCAAACTCATTTTTATCTGTTAGTTACATCTATGGTTTGAGTGAATCAATACTTTTTAGATCTTAAAAAAATGTTTTCGGTTGAATTGCAGCAAGATAAAGTGCATGGATGTTTTTCCAACATTCTTGAACACAAACCAACATAAGTCCATCAAAATGCACATCGGAGATCAAATTAATCTTGGAATTTTGATTTTTATAACGCATTTGTTATAAAGTTTAACAATGCTCGTTTTTTCGCTGAAAACAACACATCATTCTTTGGAAACTGACAAAGTAATACGACAATTAATAGACAATTTTGGCAGATTATAATACTTCCTTTGGTCCACTTGTGACAAAACTCGGTGGTCTTCTTTGGGTTTAAACCCGCCGCAGCGGGCTTAAAAACAGCCACATTTCAGCCCGTCTGAGCTACCAAACCTGTCCCGCGGAGCCATGAGTTTCATCTTAATTGCGTAAAGGTATCCGCATAGCCTACTGCAATGTGTGGAATCCACCAATTCTGATTCAGAAAGCTGATTTCCCAAGCAGGAATTTCAAAGCAATCAAGCTAGAATCAACCAGGTGACTACTAGACACAATGAAATAGAAGACGATTTTGGCAGATTTGAATAATTCATTTGACCCACTAATAGTTCAGTTAAAAAGAGCGTTAGCTATACTATAGCCTTCCTCTTGTTGGCATGGGTAAAAATCCCACCAAGACCACAGGGTCATTCAAAAAAGAAAGAAAAAGATAATTGCTTTTAAATGTTTTATTTTGCGATAAAAACAAGTTACCATATTCGAATATGACCTGACAGTTACCACGAAACACGAAAATGATTCTATAGGAAACGCTGAGACCACCATATTCCGTAAGCATCTCTAACCAAGCTTAAACCTACAATATACAAAGGTTTTGAAACTAAACATGATCAATTCATAAAATTGCAGAATATCGTTGTTATTGCCCGGTTTATATGAAGATACTGTACCACACTTGGTGAAGGTATCCTATCTAGGTGAAATTGTTTCTAAAACGGACTGCATAGGGTCAGTTCACCTCAAGTGGACAGCGATGAAATCCTAAATCATTTTCGAAATTATAAGATTTCAATCCAAATTCCAAGTTTTTATTTGACATGTGAAGGTCATTTTTAACCTCATGGCCATCATTTTTGTTAACATGGGGTTACATACCGGCTTTCAAGTGAAACCACTGGCTTGCGTCAGTCTGAAATATTTATTATAATTGAACACTTCCAAAAGATTCCAAATTTCACAAGAGGGGGAAGGGAAAGGAAGCTAGGTTTCTGCTTCCTTAACTTAGCACGACATGGCAGGTGTGAATACGCATTTTGAGGGAGCCTTCGGCCAAGGGAGCTCTCCGTGAGCAGAAGGTTGTGTTGGTTAACCTTATGGCCACTGTCTCTGCCGTCGTAAGTATCCGCTGATGCGTGAATTTGGAGTTTTTTTCTTCGGTACTTTATAGATGACACTGAATGCTTGGTTGACTTCTCCTCGGTGACCGGTATCAACCCAGTTAGCTACAATTGCGCTCGATATGGACTTAACGTTGCCTTGATTTATTAAGGCAGGATGATGCTCTCGCATCCGTTTTCATAGGCACCTAGATTTTCCACAAATATAACCTGCTCTACAAGAGCAAGTGGGAGGCATAAATACCCATGGAAGAGGTCTGAACAGACAGTTTATTCATAGTTTCAAGGCAAAGGAGTGGAATGCTTGAGAACACTGGTCTTATCTTAGCGACTGGGCAAGTTAACGTGATAGTGGCGTTTACGCGTCAATGCAGGAATTCACTCACCGGATCCCCTCGAAATGGCAAAGTAAGAAATAAGTCCTTCATTTCAGTCGTCGTTACGTCCAATTTTGGAAACTTTCCTCCATATATTTATTGATGAACTTCTTAAGATGGATAATGGAATTCTTGGGTGAATTCATTCTTTAGGGCATCAGAAATACATATTCTTGTAGATTGGTTGGTGAGGCAACCGACAAGGCTTCTTTTCTGTTTTAGTGGCACAAAACTGTAGAAAGTCTTGCATTGACATGACCATTTTGTTTTACAAAATATACTTCTACGAATTGTTCCATCAGACGTTCTGTTAAGTAGGATGTCCAGAAAAGTGAGGAATTTTCCTTTCTTTTATTCCAAAATGAAATTTAGTGCAGGGTGAGTCTGAAAAGCTTTATGCAGGAGGGTATCCAACTCGAGTTTATCAGCCGGTATTGCAAATACGTAATCGTCCATTATACCAGGAGTGAGGTGGCTGTTTTCTAGTCTCCTAATGAGGACATGAAATAGTAGAGATCAAATGGGTGATCTCATCGCTACGCTGTCAATTTGAAGGTACAATTGACCTTTAAAACTGAATTGAATATTAAGTTTGCAGCGAAAAAGCAATTCCCTGAGGCCTCAAAATGGCATGTCATTTGGGAATTCCCGTCTTACAATCTCATCATATAAATATTCTAAGGTGTCCGTGAGGGGAACACTAGTAAAAGGAAGACGGGACATCTAATTCAAATGTGTTCCTTAGACTATTTTGGGCGTTTTTGTTGTCAAATCGGCTTAAGACGCTCTGCAAGCTACTACACAATTACGTGATAGTGAGAATTGCACGTGCCTAAAATCAGCCGTATTGGAAGGCCTGTTTTGTGAACCCTAGGCCAAAACCTTATAGTCTTGGGAAATTTTAACCTTGGACTTAAAGTGCTTCGAACTCCTGTTTACTAAGGAAATCTTGATCATTCACTTTTCAAAGCCATATCTTGAGATCGAGTTCTAGGCTCTCAGTTCGGTCTTTATGTTGCCTCTCTTTTTGCATTGAGTGTTATTAGTCAAGGATTGATTTGATCTTTGAAACGTTAACACTTTTGTTTATTAAAAGAATGCAAAAGCTCTTGTCCTGTTTGTTAATGGGTTTTTCGATATTTCGCCATAATTATTTGAATTTCATCAAATTCCTTTTCGCGATATGCTCGATTCTTAGTGGTTTTGATCGAAAATATTAGAAGCGACAATTCCCGAGCGTTAATTTGAAATTTTTAGCGTTTCTCCAGTGTTGTGTGCATTTGGTAATGCCTCTGCCCCAACAGCTTTTAAAACTAAAAATCTGCCAGTTCCGTTTTTGGTTAAGATAATTAAATCTTTGGCTCAAGGATAGAACTTCAATCAGGTATATGAAAAGCGTCAAGGTTGTGTATGTACCGTATCCGAGCACTTGGCAAAGGTGCCTACGCTTTAACCTGGTTGTCAGTGCAAAGAAGCTTTATCCATTTCAGTTTCTTTTTAAATAAGCCGCACTTTCTGAGTAAAAGAGCTTATTAAAACAGATCGCATAGACAACACTCCTCCATGCCTCACGGTATCAAAGTTCATTTTCTTAAAATAAGCATTGCCAATCAAAATATGTTAGTTTTATTATTTGAGAGTTTGTGGTCTCCATGATTGTCAAAATAACCAAATAAAAAATAAACAATAATAAGCCGTTCACTTGCTCACCACTGTTTTGACTATGGTTGCGATTATTGATTGTGTTATAGTTTTACATAAGTTTTCAAGCTCCCGCTGTATCAGCATAAACTAAATTTGTCTGAACGTTTTCCCGGCGCAAAATTATGCAAGTGGTCATTCTTACTGACACCCTGTATATCATTTTGAACAACTTTGCTCAGCGTCCGATATTTTCGATTTGCATTTGTGTTTTTTTTTCTATCGCCACTTTTCTCTGGAGGTTTATATTCGTGAACGATCTAACATTATTGGTGTCAGCATTCCATCTTATTTTTCCTTTGGTACATATATTTTAGCCCAGTAACTGATAGGTCCAGAATTCTCCCGAGATATTCGATGGCATATATTCATTCTTTTGCCTGCTGCCCGCCAGAATCTCTGATTGTTAGTTTATCTGTGCAAAAGACATTATTTAAAATAGCTTAGGCACAAAATGCGCCTGGAAAATATAGAAAAACGTTCAGATGTATTCTTCCCAAACCTTACTGTATTTGCGTCATTTCGGTCGAACATTTGTGCTTTTGTCCGTGATACTGGTTACAAAAAAAGATGACTAAGCGAATTAATTATTGAAAACTAAGAAATTACATCAGTTAGTGAGCAGAAGGCAAAATTTGTTTGAGTTTTTTCTGCTGAAGTTGAACTAGGTGTGTTCAAAGAGACTACATTTACTGTAAAATTCAATGACTACAGTCATAAATTTAACTCTATTAACTCTGCAAGTGAGAAGAATATACCTCATATTTTTATTCATCCTCTGAAATCCTGAGCATGTTGACATTACATATCAACATTCTGGGCTCCTCATACAAATGCTAAATTTTTTGTCATTTGAACGAAACCAAGTGTTCGAATTCCTAAATCCCATGGAAATGGAGTAGGAGCGGATAAGGAGAATAAAACAAAGGAGAAAAGCTTTCGTTTAGCCTTCTGTGAGGTTCTTGTATGGCCCAAAATATTGGTGCTCTAAAGATAACAGTGCTGAAGGTGGAATCTAAAACGAGAGCAATACTGAGTTTTAGCAGCAACCGCAAGCTCAACCAACAAACGGTTTAGGGTAAGGGTGAATATTGGCCTTTCAAGAAGCGTTCAAGTTAAACAGGAAAATGAGCTTGCCAAAGTACAATATCTTCGATGAGCCTGATAGCGAATGAAAACTCCCGGAACGTCATCAGCCGAAACATGAGTAAACGCAACAAAACGCAAAATTAAACCGATCCCAGTGTTTGACTAGCTCTCCAGTATTTAAAGAAGGTCTCGCATATCATCAGTAACCTTCGTAAGCAAATCGAGTTTTGATTTTTACACAGATCGGATGAACTATCACACGGGTGATGTAAAACTAACTGCGACGTCAGAAAATATATACAGCGGTGATGGACAAAGCATCTGTGTTGAAATACCTGGAGGATAAAATCCGAAGGAAATGACCAGACAATGAAGTAAAATAAAGAACACTCCCAGATCATGGCTTCCGAAAGACGACCCAAGCGCTGCATATGGGTCTTTGATAATTATTAAAAGCATTTTTTTCTGGAAAATGCCGTATAACTTCTGCTTTTTTTCTACCCCAGGTATATATTTCCCTGACTGTCTCTAATGATGGTTTAAAGAGAGAATCCAAAATGTCTGAGTCATAAGCATCCTGTTCCAAAGATCACCATTTCTGTTCAAATGTCTTACGAAATGTGCCTATTCGTTTCTATTCACATTTGCATCGTCCCTTACATATATTGTTCCTTAACGAGGGACATGTCAACTGACAGAAATTCCTCCTCCCCCCCTTCTTCACCGCGGTGGCTACAGAGATGATTCCTTTGTGTATGCCGGCAATTAAGGACTCCCCCACCCCGTCCTCCTATCGTGCACACTGTTAAGGTGAACCCGTACAAACAACCCTGTCACAAACTGGCTATCACCCCTATAAATACTGTGAGACGCGGTACGATACTTACCTCCGACGATGGAAGCTTGTATGCTTTTTGAAACGTCAGGACAATACACCTTTAGTCCCTGAGATCGCCTTTTCTTCTCATATATATATATATATATATATATAAAATGGGAATAATTTCTGAAATTATTAAGTGCAGGACATGGAGTCAGGTGATTCGGACATGACTTTTTAGGAAATGACCCGAAATTTCAATAAAAATTTGGGTCGAAGAGAATCAACCATTGTGGAATAACCACGTAATGCCCATTCTACAAACAAGTTGTACTACAAGTAGTATGAATCTTTATATGGCAAAAAGACAGTA
>WEDG01003187.1:0-57956 GCA_017591395.1 Schistocephalus solidus
TTTATCCGGCCGGTGTTGGAATATTGCGTTCAGGCGTGGCGCCCTTGGACGAAACATGACTACGCTCTGCTGGAGAAAGTTCAACGGAGGGCAACGAAACTAGTCAGAGGATTTGAATGCCTAACCTATGAGGGCCGCCTAGCATGACTTAAAATTTTTCCTCCATCTTATAGGCAATACAGAAAAGAGATGATCTTAGTCTTCAAACTGGTCAGAGTAGTTGATTTTGCCTTTCAGATGGCCAACTTTTTTGAATTGGCAAACATGACAAGTCTCCGAGGTCACCAATAAAAACTGAAAAGAAATCACGCCAACCTTGAAGTGCGGGCCAAATTCTTTTCCCAACGGGTGATTGACGAATGGAACAAACTGCCAGCCTCAGTTGTTTAGACTGAAAGCATTGAAATGTTTAAAAGAAGACTTGATGCATTTTTACTTGATGAACATATATTTAGTCGACAGCAATGATCGATATACTAAAACGACTATCGCCATGTAACATTTGCTTGTTTTTCTAGCGTAAATCAGTAAATAGGGTTTTCAAAGGTTCTGCTTATCTCCTCTATATATACTGAATTATAATGAATTATATCCCTTCTGTATTGCCTATAAGAGAGAGGAAAAATTTTAAGTCTTTCTAGGTGGCTATCATAGGGTAGGCATTCCAATCCGCTGACTTGCTTTGTTGCCATCCGTTGCACTTTCTTCAGCAGAGCGTAGTCATGTTTCGTTCAAGGGCACCACGCCTGAACGCAATATTCCAACACCGGCCGGATAAATGTTCCAAACACGCGCCCAAAAAGCTCTCCGTCAAAATTAACGAAGGACCTCCTGATTGCGCCTAAGATACACAGCTTTCTTCGCGATATTCGCAAAGTGCGACGATGGTTTGGGAGTTGATGTTATCCATATACCCAAGTCCTTTAGAATATTTACCTCCGGCAGTTAGTGACCACTGATGAAGTACTGGTATTCAAAACTAATCATCCTTCTGGAACTAGACCGCGGTCGGATTATTTGGCATTTGTTAAGATTAAGGTTCAGCAGCCACTCATCACACCATGTTTGTAAGCGATCTAAGTTTTGTTGTAATTTCCGCGCATCCTCCGGTTTTTCAATCGAGTTCCATAACTTCAGATCGTCAGTGAACATTACCTTCTCGCATGTCAGACAATCCAGGCAGTCGTTCACGTATGTCAGAAACAAAATTGGACCCAGAACGCTGCCCTGCGGAACTCCACTGCGAACGGTTTCCCAGTGAGACTTGGCGTCTTCAATCCAAACACGCTGGCGCCTGCCTGTGAGAAAGTCGGCCAAGCATTTGAGAAGTTGCCAGTCACACCCATTTGACGGAGCTTAAAGATCCGACGTCTGTGTGGAACCCCGTCAAAGGCTTTGTTTAAGTCAATGAAGACCGCATCGACTGACAAACCCATTTCTAATTATTTAGACCTACTTTACATGCATGAGAGCAGGTTTGCGAGGCAGAATCGACCATTTCGAAATCCATGTTGATATGAACTAAGCAAGTTATTTTCTTCAAGATGCTTCATTAGTTCCGTTTTTATTATCTTCTCCATCATTTTGCAACAGATACTTTTGAGGCTGACTGGTCAGAAACTGTTTGGTGATGTCCTCTCTCCTCCTTTATAGATGGGGGTTATGTTGGATATCTTCCACTCGGTAGGCAAAGCCCCCACCTCCATCGAACTTTCAAATATCTTGGAGAGTGGAGAGGCCAGCTGGTCTGTGAGTTCATTGAGAACTTTTGCGGATATACCATCTGGGCCAGGTGATATAGTGGGCTGTAGCTGTTTCAGAGTTGTTCTTACCGTGTCCATTGGGATCGACACCATGCTTATTTTGTTTGTAGGGGTTGCAGAATTGTAGTATTCTTCTTCGTCAAAAGGTGGTTCCTCTGTCTACACGGACATAAAGCAATTGGTTAAGAAGCTGGTCTTATCAGAGTTATCGGTTAACCTGTTTCCCTAATAGTCTTTTAGGCAACGAATGCAGTCGCGATTTCGTTTTGCCTTATTTACGTAAGCAAAAAACATTTTCGAATTTCTTGTTATGTCTTTGACTATTTCTGACTCAAAGGCAGATCTTTATTTTCTCAGAAGATTCCGACACCGATTTCGCTGTTTCTTAAAAGCAAAAAAATGTTCGGGTTATTGATATCTGGCATATGTTCTCCACAGACTTCTTTTCTTCTTGAGATTTCTTTTTAATTCCAATGTCTTCCATTCGGGTCGGGAGACGCACGATCGCCTTTTAAGTGGGCAGAATTTCTCTAGCAATTTACTAGTGAAAAACCAGGCAGCGTTTGGGTCAGATACATGTGCAGGGCTCCAGTGTATCCCATTCCGTAATTCTTTCATTTTGGGATAATCCCCTTTCCATACATTTCTCTGCATAACTGCACGACGTTTGGGTACAGAAAAATGACTGTACACCCAAGTTAGAACACAAAGATCACTTCGTCCAAGGGGCACGTAAGAATATAATACAAGGATGCAATTGTCGTCTCTACTTATGATAAGATCCAAACAGCTTGACTGCTGCCCATTTCGGAACCGCGTCTCCATTGTGACATGTTGGGTATGAATCTCGTCATTTACCAACTGAAGTAATTTCTGTTCGAATGAATTTTCCGATCGCGAGCAGTACATTGGCACCCAATCGATATCGGGAGCATTGAAATCGCCAAGTATTTATAAGTGTTTGCTACGGCAGATTTGCTTTACCTCTGTGATGAGTGCTTCTTCCGTGTCCATTCGCTGTCCTGGGGGTCGATATACCACGGCAATATGGAGGTCTGGTTGGTTTGGGACTTTCAGTTTACAACAAAGTATTTTCGCAAAACGAGATCCTGTTTGTCGAGGGCCCATCAAGAATGAAGTCAATACCTTCTCGTATGAACATTGCGATTCCACCACCCGCTACGTCCGTTTCTATCCATGCGGATAAGCTGAAATCCGTCTATCCTGACTTCTGTGTCTGTGATTTGTTCATTTAACCATGTTTCAGTTAGAGCTATGATGTCAGGCTGTAAATGGGTCCACGACCAGTTTAATTTCATCCATTTTGTTCAATAGACTGTGCACATTTGTGTTCATAATTTTAATCTTGTTTTGTTTCCTCGATTGACTGATAAAATTGCTCCAGCTTCCATGATCTATGCAGGATATCCTTAGATTCAACGCCTTAAATTAGAACGTAACTGGAAAAAGTTAATGCGTGTTTTTATGCTTAATCGTTAAGATTATGGCTTTATAAACGTTTTTCATTTCAAACGAACTAATAATTCACACACCACCGCATATGCAGAAAGCTTAAATGGATAAAGCCATTAGGCAACTGAAATAAAGTAGTTTGTCAAATGATTTCACTGTGTTTAACGCGGAAGTAGGGCACCCGAGAGATTTTAGTTAAGCCTATTCTATTCTACGCAGATTGATGGTACCCAATATGTGTTATATCAATAAACCGGTTATTATTTGTTTTCAGAATGGTAACTGTGCTTCATAACGTACCAGTAAAAACCTGGCCATCGAAATAACCATTTGGTCATGCACCTGCACGTCCATAAGGCAGGGACAAGGACTGGGATTGAAACAGGAGGCCCAGTTTATCTCGCTCCTAAAAAAACTAAAGCGAAGTAGTTGACTTCTGTTATTGATTCGAAGGAATGATCTAAACAAGAAGCGTACTGCACAATCATATTCGGTTGCATTAAACATTAAAAACGAACGATCAATCGCCATGAGCCATATTCCTATCCATCTCAGTTTTGGCCTAGTCCTTAGGAGGGGATTTTGGCCTAGCGGGACAAGGACCATAAACATAATTTATATGAGCCATGTAAAATATAACAACTGCTTCAGTGGGACAGAAAATCTAAGAAATAGCGGGCGATTGCTTTCACAAAAGTGCAAAGTAAGTACGTCAGAATACGTATGCCTCTTCGTACGCTTTTAAGTATTCCTATTTGCTATGTGTGCCTACCAATTTTCTGTATTTCGTAAGTTGACTTTTTAATTTAACCTCGAACTCTCCGTCAGATTTCCCTTATTTCGTCGAGTTAAGTCAGTTTTTTCACATTCTTTTTCTGTTACTCCTTGTTTTTCATTGTATGTGAATGCTATTGTAAGAATATTATAGCAGCGGTCAAAGCTACACTCCACAGTCCCTGAAATGTTGAAATCAGTTTGACATTTTTACTTATTTATGCAGAACCTAACTAACGTTAGTTTCACACAGACTCTGACTACGTGCAGTATGGTATTACTCTTTCCATAATTGCTGAAGTCAACCTCATTACAGGGATATGACTGACTGACAAGCATAATTTGTCTTTCCCAATTAAAACCCGCATTATACGATTTCCCGTGTTTCAGCGTCCTTTCCCGAGACTTTCCTTGCCGTTTGACCCTGAAAAGGTGGAAAGTTCTTAACAAATTTAACACTATTTGTTTTGCAATATAATTAATTGAAGTACGCAAAGCGGAGGTTTACGTTTTGTTCTGCGTTCGTTGCTGTTTTTTTCTGAGGCCGGTCTAGCTAGAACAGCACAGATCTGTGCTCTAGAGCTGCAGCCCGCGAATATCTGATCCGGTATTCCCCTTCTCCGCCTGTTGATTTTTTAAAATCCATTAAAAATAGTTTGTTTTACTTCGATCTGCCGAATTGTTTTGCAGCTGCATATAAAAACATTTAAATTTGCCTTGGTTATTTTCTTTCCACGTGCTGAAAAGACCCTGCTTAGTGTAATATTTAGTTAACACTCATTCATGCCATGCAAATGATACCTAAATGTTTGGATGGACGTGTTGTTTCGGGTAGCTGAACCGGTAGGAATGGTTCGCAATGTAGCGGACGTACGTACGCGAAAATAATAATTCACTGAATTATTATTTTCGCGTACTCCTGATTATTTTGCGTGAGATTGTAAGAGTTTAAAAATTATTTCGAGCTCACCACCCGCTGGTTTTATTTTCATTTTCTTGCCCGAGTTTGAAAGGCCAGACAATTCATTTTGAAATATATTGGAAAATAACTGAGGTGTATAACATGTCTCAGAGGTTTAACTGCGGGTCTACGTGAAAGGTCTACCGTTAGCTGTTCTTAGCATACTGGATCCATGATATTAACATTTTCCTTCCACCGAGTCTAAAGAATACTTAAATGGGTCTGTTCATCCTCCTGTCACGTAATGGTTGAAAACTTCTCGGTTTTTGTCCTACGCCATCGCCGTTGTACTCACATAGGAGAATTCTTCAAAACAATGCTAGTGCGATGGTTTTTACATCTCTTGTATACGTCCAGACATTCAGCTGTTGGGGAGTTAAATTGCTCGCTGATGTGTGCGGACAGTAGATAAAAAGCCAAGGCATGCGTTAGGTTATGTAATCCCCAAAACCATGGACCTTAATCTCATAAATTTCACTATCTTCTATTCATACTTCTGATACTTTGTCAAAACGACCAAACTAGGAAGTGTTAATTTAAGTCTTAAATCCACTCCTATGAGGGTGCGACCCACCCTTTGATTGACAGCCTCCCAATCCACATATACTATGGCATGCAAGATTGAGACATTTCAACTTGTTAATAGTCAAAGTAGTATGTAACCAACTTGCTTCGGGCTCCATTGAACTTTTTCCTTGCCATTGATATACCAATAGCAAGAGTGATTTAAACTGCTTCGAGGTTTTGAGGTCAAGACGATCGACTAGCGTAGTTAAGATCGTCAATTTAATGCGCCACACATCTCTTCGACCACCGTTCAGGTCAAACTCACTGGCACACTCCTCCGTTCCCAACGAGAACCATCTCAAATCGACTGTATTTGTGGCTGGGATGATAAGTAGTGTACTGGTTTAAAGTGAACCGATATGTATGTTTTATACGAATTTGTCATAGTTTCAAGTGTGTGTGGCTATAGGAGCTTGATTGCAGTGCTGGTGTTTTTAAAGGGAAAAAAATCGCGTCTGGTCATAGGGCAGGTGTTTTTTCCCTAGTGAACGTACGCTAGACTTCAAGACGATGGAATTTGTAATCACGCGCAGCATGCATAGGTTAATGTGTTACAGCTGCCACAGAAAATGCCTCTTCTGTGTTGTCCCGCATTTAAGCCACAGAAGACAGCTAGACGGCCCGGTTTTTTAATTGGTGGATCGAGTTTGGGGAGTTGGAATTATGGAGCTTCAAAGGCGGATTTGGTCCTAGAGGTTGCTTTCGTGGTGGGCATTGAGTTGTTAAGCCAGGACGATCCAGATCCAGGAAGTGCGCCCGCACTTTGAGTAGATTCGGAAAGTAAAGCCAGTACTTTCAGTGCCTTTTAGGTGTTATCTCACGATTTGTGTTGTTTAAGACGTTTGGGTTAGTCTGGTGGCATCCACACAAGGCAAATTTCAACCGATAATTTAGATTGACAGTGTTGAAGGACCTAAGCTATTTTCCCTTCTTGTATGTTTCTTAATTCTTCTTCGTCTTCTTTGTTTGGTTGGCTTTAAAATTGCTGCCTCCCCTCTTTAGCAGATCGGCAAATTTACCTATCCAACGCAG
Source organism: Schistocephalus solidus (assembly GCA_017591395.1). NCBI lineage: Eukaryota > Metazoa > Platyhelminthes > Cestoda > Diphyllobothriidea > Diphyllobothriidae > Schistocephalus > Schistocephalus solidus. The sequence goes on from WEDG01003187.1 coordinate 6,571, forward strand.
CCTGTTTCTGGTATGGCTTTACTTATACCTGATCTAATCTTGGTCAGTGATTTTGCGAAGAGTACTGCTCCATGTTCGCTGCTCAATGGCATGGAATCTGGAGAGCTCGACCCACTATCTTCTCCAGTACTGGAGGCACCTCGATTTCATGACGGAGTGTGTTGTGCTAGATTTTGAATTTATCTCGTCGCCACTGTCAGTCAGGTCGGGACATCGAAGTTAGGGAATCAGAAGCAAACTTAAGGGTGAGCGACAGAAGCATGTGAAAACCACTGCAGTCGTCTTTCTAGAATTGTATGATATATCCTTGCAACTTCTTGACGAGCACCGACTATCTTATGCGAGGCGAAGGCAGTATGCTTCATTGTGAGGACCACTATTAGGTGTCGCTGGTAAACGACTTCATGTTTTTAATCGTCTTCCATGTGCACATCGCGATGTTTTTAGTCGTAAAAGATAAATGCCCAGTCATCGTGCGTTTTGATGACTTGTTTTCTTCGGGAGCCAGTGCATTAGTATGAGCCCTCTTGTGAATAACTACCCTATTGACAAAGACTACCAGATGGTGAGACAGTTAGGAGCTGCGGTTTGATGACGTCCTCAGAGCGTATCTGGCAGACCATATACGTTGTATGTGATTCTTGACCTAATTTGTGCCCTCTAAACGGGCCACACGGTAGATGCGTTGGACCAACACGGGGACCATATCAGGGCACGGCAGGTGTTATTTGGGTTGCTCTTCCATAATAAATGCCGAACATGGGGGTGAGGTGTGGGATGGCTAGGGCCTAGGGGCCCCAGCTGCGCCAGCCACCTGCGCCCTCTCCCATCTCCGGTCTTCTTGACTCTGTCTTGACACCGGGCATAGGTGGGGGATGATGAGAGAGTGTGGTAGATGCAGCGCAAGTCTGCTATCACTTTAAACTAAATCACGCTCAAGTCACCCTACCTGGACCGCTCTGCTGTGGAGCGTACGGTGGGCCTCGCCGAAATCGACAGTTGAACTATCGTATGTGTTTCTTGACCTAAATTGTGGGCAGCTGTATAATTGGCTGAGTCAAGGCACATTAAGCCAAACTAATGTTGCATTTCTGTTGGTATCCCTCCTGATAAGGATATTTATCCATAAAGACCTGGCATAAACCCTTTGGAAGACTTACAAAAGCTCTATGAGCCGCATCGATTCGGGCGGTCTCTCGTTCTGGTGGTAGGTGTGCCACGGGGTATTTTAACCTGCCCACCTCTCCAAGCTACGGGTTATTACTCACAAGATGTGTATTCTGGTCTTAGACGAAGATCAAGAGTAATGTGTCATATCGTTTATAGAAAAGCCTGCCAATTCGGCTAGCTCATTCACATCACATTCTGCAGGTTAAAATAGAGTGTTCTTCACTTGACACTTTCCTTGCCTTAGTCGAAATCTGTCAGATAGCGTCCCGGTGCAAACTGAACACCTTCAAATGTGCGCACAGCCTCCTGAAAATCTGGCTAATTACCTGATGAAACACGTAGGACTGTAGGATGTAGGATGCATCTCGTCGAACGCCAGACGAAATATCGAACGGTTTAAGAAATGGGCGTGAACACATTCACTCAGTGTAACGATCACCTGTCCTAACAACAGTGATTTTTTCCTGGAGTACCGTCCAGTTCCATCATCCCCCCAATGGGACTCACTATAAAGACATTTCAAGTCTACAGTAAATTCAATAGAGCGAATGGGCGTCGGTTACTGGTGGCAATGACGGATTTTAGGGCTGCCCTTAAGTGGACATACGGAGTTGGCACATCCACCTCCTGCTCTGGACCGTGTTTATTTGAGTTCCGTTCTCAAGTCGCGCACACCTTGTCATGGCCTGAAAACAGCAATGACAAATATATCTGCTGCAATATGAATAAATCCTATGCTACGCTACTTCCCGCACTTTTACATGTATCCATTATTGAAGATAGGTACAACGATAGCCGAGCCCCACTAATCTCCCACTGCCTCTTCAATCATCCCATGGAGCCTGTGTGCCAGTGTCGACAAAGGCTTCAGATGTCTTCTGGTTGCGCAGTCTCAGTATTACATCGACGAATTTTTGGAAATGACCGCAGAACGCTGTATAGATTGGGAGTTATTAAACACTCCTTTCGGTGAAAGCGAGGTGGTATTAAATCGCTTGTTGAAGCTGAGAAGTTGTTTAAAGTGTTTAGGCCAATGCCCGACCTTGGCTGAATTTGAGTCATTTCGCCTACTTTCAGAAGTTTAACTCAACTCTTCGGGGCAAACAGATTTATATTTTCGCGCGCATGGATTTTTATTGCAGCGTCCGTATGTTAATCTTCATTATTCCCCCACCTATCTTACAGACTGAGGATTTCAGTTGTATGGTCATCCGCCGCTGCCTTCATCGAATCAGTCTGCAGAGCAAAACCGAATTTCTATGTCCAGATCCGTAGCTGTGTTGGGGTCACCTTACTTTTAACAACACGCTAGGTATGGTAAAGGGGGATTCTGAAGAGTAATAGATCAGGTGTAAATCAGTGTCCGTGTATGTAACTCCGCTTGATTTGTATTTTTTTCGACGACTGTCACAACTGTCAACGACTGTCAACAACAAATACAAGGTAGTCGTTCTTTGCATATATTACTAGTCATTGTGCAACTGCTTACTTAGTTCTCAATTCAGCTCCTAAACACAACGGGACGTACTCTGAGTACGCACTTATATTTTATAAACTTGTTTGACGCCTGACAATCCAAATAAGAGAAACGGTTCTGTTCATGGCAGGGAGGACGTTATTTCTTTTACCTGCCTGGAACTTCTTGACCTTTATGGATCAGAAGCAAGCTTTATTAACTTTTATATTCATTATGAAACCAGAATCGGTCAAATTATCTTCTGATCTTTGCTTTGGAGGTAGAAAACCTCTATATTAAAGGAAAAACGGGGCCTGAATCGCTTTATATTTTACTCCACTCTGTGCCTCCCGAACCTTCTGCACGTGTTGTAGACGATCGCATTGACCTTCCTTTCCATGTAACAGGATGAACGTCCAAACGGACCCGCAAATAGACAACATTGGAAACCCCGGTGATGAAGATGTAAGACTCTGCTTTCTTTAAATTATTATTAGGACCTTCCGTCCTGGTCATCTCCCGAGTCTATCGGTGAGACTGCATGCGATTTTGTGAATGGTATGTCTTTTTATACCTAGACGTATTCTCTCAGATTTCGGATACGATCCCTTTGATGACGACGATTTAACCTGATGGAACATCCTCGCCATATTCCCATGTCTTCACTTTTTTCAAAATAAAGCTATCTTGAAAATTTACCATTTTGTATCTTCTGCATCTCGCTGTAAACCTTTCCTTCACAAATGACATTTTTCAGTCAGTGAAAACTTCTTGCTTTTTGTCGCAGCTGTGATTCTCAGGTCATGGTCTCGGGATAGGTGTCTATTGTGCACGCTCCAGAACCTTTTTTCCTTAAATTCAAATTACTGGTCATGCACTAGCTAGACAAGTTAAATTTGTATACACTTACTCGGCTGTAAATTGAGGGGCAGATTCAGGACAGATCAAAACGCTGAGTGAACAACACCTCCGGTGCCACCTGTATTAGGAACTTCTAACGTACCTATTTTCTCTCCCATACATGATCTTTTTGACACTCAGTTTACTGTTCTAAAGCTTTCTGTGACTTCTCGGAACAGGCTCAGAAGATTGAAGTGTCCCTCTCATTGCCCTCCGCTTAACGTAGTTTTGACTGTCTTTACACTTTTCTCCTTTGATTGCTAGAGGGTTTTTAAGTTCTAATGTTCATCGATCATAGGCCCAACACTTTGCGAGATGATTATGATGAAGAGGATAATTGTGTTTTCATCCACCTACAGTTAGCGACGCTGGGCTGAACTGAATCCTTCGCAATGTAACTTTTACGGAACTGCCATATGTAAGACCTGGCTCCCTCTTACAGAAGCCTACTACATGCAGCGCGGACCGGGTCGTGTGTGGCACGCGAAGACGGGCTGTTTAGCTTTGGCAGCTGATGCGCCCACGTTCTGGTGTCTTAACATGCCGAGCTATCGGAGCAATTATAAAGGGGGAATAGGGGGTGCGGTAGATGCTGCGTAAGTCATCTGTGCTGCGCCCGCTCCGTGAGGGACATGAGGTTGACATCTCTTCCGGCAGTCGCGCTAATATATCGGATGGCGAAACTCATGAAGCAAGCACCGAATGCACTGAACTTTCCAATTCGTAACCTACTGATTCGTTCAAAATGCTTTCTTTAAAAATAGGCAAACCAGGGTAAATGTCTGTTGAGAGTAATACAAAATTTCTCAAACGTGAAACTTTTTTTTAGAAAGTGGGAATGCTGAAAACTCGAGGATTTTTGCCTAATGGATAAGCTCAATTTTAGATGTACCGAATGCATGTCTATATCAACAAGCAACTTAGTTTCTGGAGTGTGTTACACGCGCTTTTAGATCTTCGCCTGGAGGATCCTCTGGTGGCATGGTTCTCTCGTACAGACATGTCACTCCGTTTTTTGCGTAAATGCTTGAAAATCCTTAAAAGATGGCCTACATTTTTCGCAACCTTTACTGATTGGAAATCTACTAAAAAGCAGTTTATTTTCTAAGCAGCTGAAAAATTTGACGCTGCCAGTTCCAAACCTGCTAAAGTTGCAGCACGTGGTATATTTGGAGCCTCTTGCACTATTAGCCGAACCCATCGTTACTTTTGGATTGTAAGTAAGTGGAGGATTTACCTGAGACAAGGCGACGGACTGTAATCGGTCCTAACTCAAATTGGCAAGTTTGATATTTTTGAGTAGTTAATAGCCTACCCAGTATTTACTTGCATCACGTTTTTCTATGGGTGGAGCTTTTAACTTGAATTTCAATTTGTTTAGCACATGTTTCAGTAAAATGCTCTCGATAAACTGACCTTAAGTTTGTGCACTCATATAGGAAATGACTCCCTGGATGTGAATTTTGAAAGCGGTGAGTAGTTCCCTCGGTATGGGAAGTTCGGTAGGGTTCTGAATTCGCAGATCGCAATTCTTCAGTGTTATGCTCCAGTTGCCCAATCAGGCACATGTAGAGTTAAGTTCGTCATTGGGGCAAAAAAGCCCTCAAAATTCATTAGGTAGGCATTGGAGGAGGCAATTCGATAAGCGTTTTTGGAAAACAGTTGCGCAAACGGTGTACCATTTTCAGTAATTTATGTGTCGCTCAGTCGGAAATGAAACTTTGTTCGCTTTTTGGTTAGCAGAAGTTTTTGTCACTCAAGCATCTGTGACTCACTTGTCCAAACAGGCTGGACCATCCCGAGGGTTGATTTATCTGCCACCGATACTGGCAGCGTGCATGGCCAGACTAAGTACAGTAGATTTCCTGTCTCATAAAATGTCCACCGAAGTCCTCTCATTTGTTTTTGATTTGCAGAAATTACTTACTTGGGGTTGTAATATTACTTATCGTGCAGCCTAATCCCGAGGACATTTAATTCACGTCAGGGTTCCGGCTTTTTAACGTGCTTCTTTTTGACCGCCTGTGAAACCGATCCTGTAAAAAGTGACTGATGTAATTGCCGATTTGCGTTGTGGGCGTTTATTCTTCTCGGCAACGAGTTCTCAGGTCTGGGAGAGTCTACAAATATGATCTAAACGGCCATTTGCCTTATAAAGAATGTCCCAGAACTAACTATTTTGGCAAATTCTTTTGATAAGCACATAGAACAGAATCTAAATTTATGGTCAATATCTAGAAAACGTGAAGTATTTACCACCATTTCAAGGACCATCTGAAACTCATCGTAATCGAATACCCGAAGTACTTATAAAGAAATTTAACGAAAGGAAAGTCCTCTTAATATGCATAAAATCGTACATTTACGATTTAACCTAACAATTCTATTTACATTTGTAAGTTAATGACTGACCTGTCAACATAGTAACGGGTGAAATATTTTATTCCTGTGATGTCCCTATTGGCGCAATCGTGCGAAAATCTGTTTACCTTTGTCAGACGCATCTCAAACGATACAGACACGGTAAAAACAGCCAGCTCTATTGAAACCGTGAAAGTTAGGCTGTTTGTTAACGGCCATACTTTCCATTTCCCGTTATCTATGTAAAATTCCCTGTATGAATAGTTTCAAACGTAATTCAACTTGTGCTGCTTTATTCATGTTTCCTATCCATGCAAAACTTGAGTCTACTTAGTTACGCTGATCTTTAACCTTTTTAGAGTTTTCTGCTTTTCTGAAACAATAAGTATTTCTAAACAACGTATTATTAATTTATAACCACAATATTCCTTCTTTTTACGAACGGTTTTCCTTTACGCAACGTGGTGTGATTTGCATAGCAAGGATTTTCTTGTTAAATTTATGAGATAGGGAATCTACTTTACTACTACTAGTAGTAGTACTGGTGGTGGTGGTAATAGTAGCAGATTAGAAGTAGTAGTAATGGCGGTAGTAGTAGTAGTGGCAGTAGTATTAGAAGTAGTAGTAGCATTAGTTGTAGTATTAGTAGAGGTAGCAGTAGTCGTTGTAGTAGTAGTAGTAATAATATTAGTATAAGTATTAGTAGCAGCAGCATCAGTAGTTACCGGACTGTTACATGCTTTTTGCGTGCAATTCCATAGCCAGTCTTCTTTTCAATTTTCTTTATGTATCCTTGTTTTTCTTTTGCGAGGTTATTGTAACCAGTAGAGAGTTCAGAGGCATTCGCCTACCTTAATAAAACTGGTCAGAACTGTCTATGACAAGGGATGGGGAAGAGGGTGTCTGGACATGGCAAACAACTAAGATCTGGTCCTGAGGTCAGAGGCACTGCAGGGTGTCAGTTGGTTGTGTTTTGCGTATTGTTGCCGTTAACAAACGTTGTACGCTCCCGACAGGAGTTTGTGCGTTTTTATTTTTGCCAGGGCAAATGGGGGGTTGGAACAAAGGCCCTGTGCGAGCGTAGGGTTGGCTTGGCCAACCGTATAGCCACTGCTTCTGCCCTTGCAATTATAAGCTGGCGCAGGAATATTAAGTGTCTTGTCAGTACCTCGTAGATGACTTGAGATGCTTGATTTACGTCTACTCGTAGCCCATTGTCAACTAGGTGAGCCAAGCTCGTGTTAGAGATGGACTTCATCATGCATTGGTTTATCTAGACAGGACGGTGCCTTCACGTCTGCTTTGATAGCCACCTATCTGTTCGGCAAGTAAAGATTTAAGTGCGTCCTGAAAGGCAGTCGAGGCAGAGAACGGGGTTGCTGTAAAAAGGAATCTTATCCTAGCCGCCAAGTTCATGGGCACAATGTTATGTGACTGCGAAGATGTCCAGCCAACAGTGATAGGTAGTCTTGCAGGATCGCTTAAATAAGCTGCTCTTTATGGAACCACAGTGTTTCATGAGTTTCGGCCTTCGAATTGAGCGGCAGCCTGGATCACTCGTCTTTATGCAGAGTTGAATGGCTTGAACTTTGCTGGTAGGGCTTGCGTCCGGAAGATGAGATAGTCTTTTTCAAATTTTCGCCTACACTCAAAGTTTTCAGTCCTACAACCATGGCTCTTTTTAACTAATTGAAACGTATATTCGACCACCGGATGGCATATAAACACGGCTAGGTTCTAACACTCTTCCAAAGGGTAGAAATGCATTCCAGTGAGCCGCAGGTACGCGTACAAAAACTATGGCACCTCTGGGACCAGTTGCAGAGAACGCGCACCCCTTCCACAAAAATCCATCAATCGCTGCCTCCATACGCGCGCACGGGAAACAGACGAGATAGACGGAGAACGAAAGAGAGAGCCGCCAACACTGGCACCCTCGGCCCTATATAATGAATGTGTCAGGAGCAGCAAAGCGTAGCTCCGCAGAGTTTGACGTGGTTGTCGCCCATCGTCCGTCAGTACAATACAGAACAGAATCATGCAAATTAAAGACCAACTAAACGCAGTTGACCATTATGGTGTAGTTTGTCAAATACTATGTCTTGGCTGTCACCACCATTATGCAGACCAGATCGGACGACTCAGCTCGCGATTAATCGATAACGGATGGGGGGTTCAGAGAGGCTACCCACTGTCTCAAATCCCTACTCACATGACATTCAACTTCCTGACCACCCGGATAATGACGCGAGCCAGCAATAAGATAGGGCGAGCACTGTTGAAGGTCTGAGTGTCTGACACCAACTACATCAACAAACACGTTGATATAAACCCTGTTATCATGCACTACACCCAAACACGAAGAGGCGCGGCCGGCCAAAGATGCACGCCGCGAGATGGCGTGGACCCAACCTTATCCCAGAACAATACCCCCCTCCCACCTCCTCTTTACTCCCCTTCTTCGTTTGACTGCAAAACCAGTCATTTTCTGTTTCATTCTCATGGTCCCAGATGATGACATCCTGTACGAATCCGAAAGCGCAGGCAGCGATCGCGCTTTCATCTTTGCATGACTGTTTGATTTATTGAGTAGCCTTTAAGTCAATTTCTTGAAGGAATAGGGCTTTTACCCTTGAGCTCATTTATATACGTAAGGCTGGAGGAGCCCTCTGTACACCGTTGTTTCTCCGGTCTGTTTTTTCTCCAGGGTTTGACCTCCCAGTGCAGGTATGAGAAGACCTGGAACTATTGCTCGGCTAAGGCGAGCAATACTAGCTAAAGACTTGGACCCTATCGAAGTATGGCGATTTTTCGCTCACCGAGTTGACGCTGATCGCTCGGCCGTCTCCGCAGGCCTCCCAGTCTCTAGTCTGAGCCTTCCTGCCACGAACGCAGTTGTGGGCGATCGATTGCCTGACCCTCCCTCCCTCCCCTCTCCAGCTGATTGTCAACTTTTTGGCATTCCGTTTATGGTGAAGGACAATTTCTGCGTCTCGACCGGCCAGAGTACTTGTGCATCCAAAGCACTTGCTAACTTTCGTGCTCCCTACACTGCTCCGGTAAATCATTTTGACCTCCCATTTTCACCTAGCTTACTTATTTATGCCTTGTGCGTCAGTTCTGAGGTTCTTGCTCTAATTTCCATAGATTAAGCGTGTTATTTTTCTGTAAGTCTTTATGGTTGTTAACTGGCAGGTCCTCGTTTCGCCTCCGTTCGGCGACAAGATCTTCTGGGCGCGTAATTTTTCCCGCAATTTCTACAGCGTTAATGGAGAAAACAACTGTTGCTTACAGCTATCAATTAATCCAGTCAGTTCGGGTTAAACAAAATGGGCAACTGAACTTTTAGGAAAAATCCTGTGTCGGACATCTGGAGGAGGGGCACCAACCGGTGGCTACAAAGGCACTGGTACTTGCGCTGGGATGGGGGTTAAATGTTGCATGCAGTTTACAGTATACGCATACAAAGAATACCATAATTTTGTGAATGTTTGCAGTGCTCAACTCGACTGTTGACATGGAATTATGGACCGAATAGTTAAGTCGTGCCCCAAGCTCATTTCTCCAGTTTCGTTGTCTTTTTGGGTGAATTTTGGTGGGCGGACCTCATTGCTGGGCAGATAATTTGACCCAAGTATAAGTACACTCACGGTTCCCGATGGGGCCTCATAGCTCAGATGGTTCGTTTTGGCTGTTCTGAAGCCTTCCCCTTGTTGTCATTGGTTTGAACCCCACCGAAGCCGACGGGTTTTCACAATCGGGGCAAATGAGGGGAACATTGGTTCCCCTACTGATAAGTCGGACTTGCCGCATTCGTGCTGCAAAAAGTTGGCAAGACCCACCTCGGGGTCTTCAACTATCATTTGTGTTTGGATGAGAGTAAAGTAGTTTTCATTTTCTTAATGGTTATTGGTTCGTGTAAACTTAGTTGATAAACATAGATTTGACAAGACAGCTTTCCATCTGTACCGCGTCCGCGGTTTAACTAGAGAACCTGCAGACCATTTTACGTGTAACTCGTCTTTTAGGCAGAAAACCGCCTGTTTCGTTGAGCTAGGTATGCCTTCCTAACTGCTAAACACCGACATTGTGCCCTAGGTGGTCAACTTGCAGTCTATCATCCTTTTAAGACTTTTTGTTACACATGAACCAGAACGGTTTTTATTGCAGGCCCTTTCCCATCGTCTCTCTAGTAAAGGCACGACACTGTTTACGAATCCTTTTAGGTTGTCGAGTCGTTTCTCCGCGCCGGAGGTCTCCTCCTTGGCAAGACCAACATGGATGAATTTGCCATGGGCTCCGCCTCCATTCACAACCAACTCACAGGGCCAGTAGTCAATCCCTGGAGCTCTCCTGTGCAAGCTGCGCGAATCGCCGGTGGCAGTTCCGGTGGCAGCGCGGCGGCCGTCGCCGCAGGTCTGACACCAGCTGCGCTCGCTTCTGACACCGGCGGCTCCTGCAGGCTGCCAGCAGCTTTCTGCGGTGTCACCGGGTATAAGCCCACTTTCGGTCTGGTCTCGCGGTGCGGCCTTGTGCCGCTGGCAAACACGCTCGATTCGCCCTCGCTGATTGCGCCGCGTGTCGCGGACATTGTGGACCTCCTCCGCGCGTGGATGATGGTCAGCTGCGAACGGGGACCTATTGCACGCCTCGGCGACTCCACACTCTCGCTGCCGCCTGGAGGGCGGCAGGCCCTGGGGAACGTCCAAGAGGCGCTCGACAACAGAGCCCAGTCTGCTGAAAATGCCCGTCTGCGGATCGGTATTCCATGGGAGTTTCACACACCTGACATGTCACAAGAGGTAGCCGTTGTGTGGGATGAGGTCGCTGGCTGGCTGGCCGATGAATTCAATTTTGGCGTTACGGCTGTGAGTTTGCCGCACCTTCCGGTGGCGACGGCTGTCTACTCGGTCCTCTGTGCAGTGGAAGTTGCCTCTAATATGTCCAGGTATTCTTATTTACTTTTCTACATGCTGTTACTGGCTCGAACTGATGAGCGCAACTTCTGGCAAAGCGCGTTCTCATCTATTAACTGCGGCTTCAAGTTGTACGTTTATTGGGATTTAGTTTGAGCACTAGCAGCCGATGAAGGCAACTAACGTTACAACTCACTTCTATTTACGCTCCCTCAGCTTGCTAACTTTTTGGGTGAATTACAGTCGTCTCTTCCGCCTGCCAGTTTTGTTCTGATCTGCTTTTTCAGAGTTACCAATTTTTGAAGACAAAGTTAATTTCTATACTCATCAGGCCTCTCTAGTGGATGCGCTGTCATACAACTTATAATGCATGGTTTCCCGAACAGAACAATGTAGGAGTAGTCGAAACTTGCAATTTAATTTTATCGTGGCAGAATAGTTTGAATTGTCCAGCAGTCTATCTCTAATGCGAGCAAAATTTTGGGGGATGTAAGTTAAGGACTGAATGAAATCACTTCCGACATAACTCTTGAGACGGATGGAAACTGGAGCACTTCGAACTCCGCCACTTATAACTATTCCTTGGATAAACTATCCTGATGTCGCCTCGAATAAAACAGTTCAAATTGGCCGCGGCAACACCACGAGGATGTCCTCCAGGCCACTCTAGAAGGGTGGATGAAATGGTTTGGGCACGCTGTAGCTATCTGGGTAGAGCACATTTAATTCCGAGAACAGCTGATGAGCTCTACTCGCACAGCTCCGTAGTAGCGCCCCAATGCTCCTTAACTAAGTACTTTAGGTCCTCTCGGTGATTGAATTGTCCAGCAGCAGCAGCAGATGAAATTATAGGGGATACAGATTATTGAGCCTTTGGAGTCACTTTCGACATAACCCTAGAGATAGAACGGTCATGCTGTCTGTATATTAAAAGAGCCGGACGGAAATTCTTGTGCCCGGACCGTTCTCTATGCCGCCTTGTAAGGGACTTTTCGCTCATGAGCGCTTCCCCTCATAGAATGTTTGCGTTTCAAGCATACCCGGAGATTAGCATTTGCCTCATTTGAGGGGAGATCTACAGCAATAAACAGATGAATATTGCCGACAAAGAGAAGGGGGACTGGAATGGCCATTGCTGGCTCATTATCCGTCATCACCCAGTCATACCCGACCCCAGGTGCGGCACCAACCGAGACTCGAACACGCAACTCGTTGATCAGAAGTCCAACGCTCTAATCATTGAGTCATTCACAATGTATTCACAAGTTATTCTTTTTCTTCAGCCTCATTGCAAAACGCCAAATAAGAAGCGGCTGCCGACTTGATAAATTCCCAGACTCTTTACGGTTACTGCTTTAACGTCAGGTCTGAACGATGTCGCATAGGGCTTTCCTACGCACTACAATCGGTAGCAGTTCTACTGAACTTGGTCGAGTTTCCCTTACAGTGCGTCTCCAAACAAACTTTGATATCTTGACGGGGCTTGGTAGTGCAGACCTGGAGTTAACTTCCACTTCGCTGCCTGCAGCAAAGTGGTGATGTTAGGTTTATAGCAGCCGCACTGAACTCATGGAGTAATTAACGAAGGACTCACCAAAGTCGCATTATCTGTTTTCCATAGATGTCCTGTGCTATCCTCGCGAGGTTGCCTTAGCGAGTTGCTCCCTTCAAAACGACACTAAGGAAACTCTTCTCGAACAATAGGAGTTCTCGCTTGTTTCACAAATAATCAAACAACTACGAATATAGTAGACTGACCGGACGGGACGCCCTACACGCAGGTATCTCTGAGGCGATTTAGATCCCGGAATGGGTCTATGGGTAACTCTAAAAGCGTACAAACGGCATTTTTATGGCGACTTCATCAATTTAGCACAATGTTCGCACTGGGATATTTGAGGTTGCCCGCCTTCTTAAACTGACAGCCTATAATGAGGTATGTCTGCTTCTTGTCAGAGAGGTTATTGAAGAATATTTTACCAGTTTGCTTATCTGTTCGCCCATAACGTTAGAGCCTTTAGGTCGTTGTAGTTGGAGACTAGCGAGGCCATATTGCGAACGTAGCTGAAGTCAGCAGGAAACTGAGCGCTGGGCACTCGCACTACGCGTAATGCTAAGCTGATGAGCGACTACGGGCAACAAATCCACCTTTGTATTGCCGTTCCAGCAAGTGTATGCTACCTACTGGTTTGGCAACTGCTGAATTACATCTAATCATGTCCTTTGCCTTCAATCTTACTAGCAGTATATTGTTTAGAGCGCGTTCTACAGCTGCCTTGTTTATGGACCCCTCTCAGGTATGATGGACTGCGATATGGTCTTCGTGCGGATCCATCGGAGGAGTTAAAAAGACAGCTGGCCCACCTCAACATGGATACCTCAGACGGCTTGATGGCTGCCTCCCGCCAACTCGGACTCGGCACAGAAGTGAAGAATCGCATTCTGACCGGAAATTTCTTCCTTCTGCGTACCCAGAGGCACAAGCATCTCGATGCGGCTCGGCGACTTTGGAGACTGATAAGGGGTGATTTTGATCAGGTAGACTACTGCATATGTGCCGGTCGCTATCCTACCCCTTCCCCTCTCACGTCATCCCGGATATTTCCGCTGTCTTTGCTGTAGGTCTTTGAACGCCTGGTTTAGCAAACGTCCTTTTGTATAGAAATTACATCAAGTTACTGATACCAGAAAATGTTTATCAGGGTCGGGAAACTTCTAGCCCTCTTGTATGATCCCATTTAACCCAAGTGTCAGCTGACAAGGTCTATTGCCGTGACTAAATAGAAAAAAATTCGCCCCAATGCGCCATGACCAAGGACCCTAATTCCTCTCCGTCTTGGCTTTGATGACTGGCAACAATTTTGGGCCATAAGTGGCTCCCATGTCGCCTATATGACTACTAATAATACTTTTCACCCACTCTGGTAAATTGGAAACTCCCACTCATTCTAAGACCTTCAAAGTGGCTGCCAACATGGGTGTGATAAGTATGCAGTAATTCAGTTTGTCTCTTCTTCCCGATCAAGCAGCACTATCTATTCCGAACAACTTTTACTCGGTACATCTGTGATCACGCCTGGTCTAGCCGACCTCGAGGATGCCGCGAGGGCTCGATATAGATAAGCTTAAGAGCCTGTGCCAATTTTTTGCGCGATAACGATCGAGTACCGACGAGCATCCTTATGTCCTGACGGAATGTGTCGAGTCACCTTCAAACTGGCCTCTTTGCCGTCTCCGTCTAGGCAGCAGCGTCAGAGTTTGGGTTCATTGGGCGGACGAAAAAGAATGTACCCAAACCATTTCCACTACCCTTCTTGAGTGACCTGGGACATCCTCGCGGTTTTGCCGCAACTAGTGTGGAATGTTTCATTCGAGAATTCAGCGTCCTTTATCCGAGGAAACTGTATCTGGCGGCGGTGTCCTAATAACCCCAGTTTCCACACGCATAACGCAGATTTCACAACGGTAGAGGACTAACCGTACCGACGCCCAACTTTAGCTATCGTGATGAGCCATATCTAACTGAGGCGACGAGCTCGTCCTCAAACAGTTCTTTTGGAATAAATTGACCTCGGGATATTTTAAGCTATTCGTATCTCCAGTCCAAAAGTTACTGGTCAAGAGACACGACGAGAAATTGGTTTTCGCTGTTTTTATAGACTCGGGCTGATTTGCAAAAACTCATCCTAGCCACTCCACTCTGTGGGGTACCATAGCTTGGCGCTAGCGGATTGACATGGCTAGCATTACCCGAGTTGATCACCATAGAATCCCGGAGGTTAACTGATCTAGCCCAGCATGCGCTAGAATCAGAATAAGTAACTGGTGCTTTGTTGCCTAACAGAGATACTTGCCTACTTGGTTTAAAGGCCACGTAGCGCTCGTTTTCAGTCATTTAAAAATAAATTACAGGTTTACTCCATTTCGTAAATAACGTACTCAAGGCCCGAATTATTACTCCATGGTGATAGTGCTTTGGATGTGCCATTGAACTCAGCTTCTCTTTAGAGTTTCGAGCATGAGTTCGGGCCAATAAACTACCACATGCGCCACACCCGAACTCTATTTTACGCCACTTTACTACTGATTGGTTGGCACCTTCGTCAGACAAGGCCGAATAGTCGTGCCTGCGACTCATGTTTCTGATTTTGGTACTTCAGTCTCTCAGAAAGCCCATCAATCAAACCTCTAGCTTCTGTGCCCCACAGTCTTCTTTAAAAACCACCTTCTCCTATTACCGTAAATTTTTCGTCAGATGGGTAAACATCTTATGGCCCCACAATTATCGCTACTTCACTGCTTTGATTTGCATGGTCTAGACTGCAGGGAGTTGCAGCATTAGACTACCTATTCAGAATGAGCGAACATAAGTTGTGCACTACTGTGCTTGGGGCTCCACACTTGTTTAAGCAACTGTATCACTTGTCCTATACTTAGATTTGTACTTCAATGGACTGCTCTCGTGTGAAAAGCACTACGGCTCAAACAAGCCTCTAAGGTTGTTTTCAACTAACTCAGTGGCCGTACAAAGTGGGTTGCGTTCGCCTTCACCTGGTTGCTAAAGTCCAGTCCCCCTCTACCGCCCCAGCCGCCGACGACGCTTCGCTTTCTTCGGAAAACCTTTAAACAATCTCTGACTTTCTAAAGCCGTCATTAGCTGTGGCTCTGTTGGACATAGATTTATGATGTTCAAAGCTCACAATGTTACCAATTTTGTAGGTCTTCACCGAGATTGACTTCTTACTGACACCCGTCAGCCTGCGACCCGCCCCCCTCTTGGAGGAGTTCCGCAAACTGGATAGTCGCAGTCGATGCAGCCGCGAAGACCTCTGCACCGTGGGCGTAAATCTCGCTGGTCTGCCCGCAGTTACCATTCCCATTAAATTGTCAACCCCGCCAGAAACAATCGGCCTCCCTATAGGGCTGCAGTTGATTGGGCCGCCATGGTCGGAGCCACGGCTGCTCCATCTCGCAGATCTTATTGAAGAACGCGCTAACTTTCCTTTGTTGTTTGATGTCCCAAATGCAATGGGCTTGAAATAAATAGTTTTTATCTGTTTTCCAAGCACGAGCTTTTACATCGACAGTACGACCATAACATTATATGAATTTGAAATAATTCCTCAGAACGAAGTAGATTTACGAAAAAATTGGTTTTAATTTTATGTACAGGAGGGGCGAGGAATAAATCCTGGAGAGCAAAACAGGGTGTGAACCGCAGTGAGCCATGGTCACCTGAAATTCAAAGGAAAAGTGAGTTTTGGTAATTGTTTTGGTTTCTGGAATAGAGACAAGCTAACAGCCTTACATCTGTATGCCAGGTAACAGCACTGAATCTAGCAATTCGTCTACATTGCTCCGGCTGTCGCAAATTAAAAAAATGATATGGTACCTTTACATTTAATGTGCGCACCAGACATTTCCTCAGAAATGCGTTACGCAGGAACGCGATCGGCAGGTCACACAGTGAGGGCATCTGGAGTCGGCATCAGGCTAAAGCGGCGATGAGTTTGCTTGTTTACGTGAAAGGGCCACGTCTGTCCGAATCTTTTATCTGGAAGAGGTTTATGTGGACTGTGAGTATTGATGTATGGTTGCCAGGGTGACAAATTTTTGTTATGATCGAGAAGGTTCTACACCAGTATCTTTCCTCACAGTTTTCGTTTAGGTTGGCCAATGTTTCTACCCTAGCAGTCGGAAAAATCTGGCACGCACAAACCACTCGAAGCTACTTTTGATAGAGCCGGTGCAGGGCAGGCCTTGACCAGTAAAGGCGCTTACTGCTGAACACGATTTGAAATGTTAGGTTGATCGTGGAGGAGCTTTCGGCTTACGGTAAAAATTCGGCTACAATGGCAGTTGTGGGAGATGGAACATATGCGCATGTGGTTAAAAACCTCTTACGTAGATTTCCAGTATTCGCGATCATGAAGTATTGCTGTTCCGACGATCAATCAAGTGACGCCGACTCACCTGAGGCGTTTATTCAGGAAAGGATAAGAATAGAAGGAAGTTCCATTTTCTCTGCTGATTCGGACGTCAAGCTCAGACACTTAAAGCTTTCAGTCGAGTCCACGATGCCACTCTTCAGGTTGGTCACCAAATTACAATTCAGAATAACTGCAGAGGTTAACTTCTGAACGCATGACGCAGGGGAAACAACAACGGTGACATGGCGGTAGTCTATATGGGTTATGCCCGCAAGGAAATAAAAATTCCATAGCTTCAAGACTGCTGAGAATTTTTGACAAGACTCGGTGCAGTGAGGTTGGAGACTGTATAGAGGTGAAGATAGTGACCATCACCGCAGAGATCCACGGCATCGTTGTGTGGCTTTCGTGCATTATTATAAGATTCAAGCCCTTGCTGAGCAATTGACTGGCGCTCTATATTTGTTAAAGAATAATTATTTTTCCGCAAATCTAGCAATCGGAGTTATTGCCAGGGAAGCTAAGATTCGTGCTATTGAAAATGTTTATTCATCATAAAAACCCGTACTAGGTGGTCCGCAGTATTCACAATAGCAGGTCGATGCGTACCCCCAAAACACAATACCAATCAATAGGACTAAGTTCCTTTTCACACACGCTTGAAAGTTCTCATTCCCTGCATTATGTGTTTTTAAAGAAGCCCTGATGTCGCAAAATTCCAACATGCTAACATAAAGGAAACTCTGAGCACGAAATTCGAGGCTAACTTCGCAGCCTAAGCTGAAGGAAGTAGAAGCAAATTCTTATCGAGTCTTCAATTCGTGGCAAGATGATAGGATTGTCAGATACGTTCTGTAACGCCAGGATGGCTGCATTATCTCAAGAAATCTATAATTGGATATTCATACAGCAGAAGGTAGATTCCGCAACGAGGATTCCTTCCCACGATGGTAGTCGGATGAAATTTATTGCAAAAATATTTGCCCGAAGTGCACCTGGAAACATCAGCGACATTTGAAGTTTAAAATGTTGGAGAAGACTGCACCAAGTGAATATTTTTGCGATGTGTGACAAACTTTACTGCCGATAACGTAGCCAAGGCCGGGAATTGGGAGCTTGAGCGTATTCTAACACCATTTCGTCAACGAGCGGAGAATTATACTCTCCCAGTCTAGGCTGTGCCGTGCCACCCTCCGTCCCGTCAAAGAGATGATGTGAACAAACACTCTACCTTTATATAAGTGTTTACTATGAAATGAACCGGTAATGAGGACATATCAGAGTACGTAGCAGAATACGCTTACGGACTCAATTTAAAAAGTCAATCAGAAGTGCCTTAGGTGATTAAGCCGAGTCAAACAAAGATAACTGGAAATTATGACAAATGAGGAAAAATTAACAAAGTAAACATTAATAAACTCAGACCCGTACAATTGACTCCGATCGCGAGAGTGGTACACAATGCCCTTGCTTCGTAGGTCTTGTATCTTGCTTTTCGGTAACTTTCCATAAACGCTCATAGCGTAGACTCCAGGAGTAAGCTTGTCAATCATTGTCCAACGCGCTACCCAGCTTTCGGCAGGGCTCATCATTGCGATCAGCCCGTCAAAATTATTGGAGGTGTATTGACGTACAGCATCTCGATCACCTTGAATGTTCATATAATCTTCACAGTTGTCACAACCACTCATCTCAAATTGAGACTGGGTTTTTACAAGACCGCAAAGCAGGCATGCCCTCAACTGGCGCAGTTCAGTGGGAACAACACTGTGAAGGGCCATCAGATGAGGACAGCTACTTCGAGCGGACGGCAACCATATAGTACGGACAAACAAACATATTTCTTTTGGGATTCGCAATGGTAACTAATACTCAATAGCTGAAGCATTCGTTAGCTTATAGTAAATCAAAAAGAAAGAAGCAGGTGGAATTGTCGTCTGCTTTGTAATTCTGTATCGTCTTTAATATTGAACACTCGATAAATGTTCTTTTTTTTAGGAACATGATACAGTATTTGCCGATTCTTTAGTTGTTATGTATTCCAAAAGGACGTCGAACACATATGAAACTTTACTTTATTTATAGTGAAAAATTGTGCTGCTCTTAAAGGCTGATGAGCACTAGCTCGCATACTTCTTACACTAATGAAGTCGGGGCTTACACTAATGAAGTTGGGGTATCCACGGCAATATTACAAACGTATCCTGCAGACACGCTGCTCCAGTTGTCTTACACAGCCACCCTTCCCGTTTCAACCCACATCGCGCAATCTGAAATCTACATTGCTTCAGCTGTTGCACTCCCAAAACGAGAGTTGACTTCTGAAAGTTTTCCGTCTGCATACGACTCACTCACTGGGCATAGTGTACAATTATTCGGTGTCAAGTTAAGCGAACAACAGAAAAGTGTAATTCATTTTGGTTTAATTTGCCTGATATAATCTCCTTTTCAGCAATGAACTGTCTGACCACCTAGCCAACATTTCAGGCGTCGATGAGAAAATCTCCTTGGAGAAACAAGGGTGTCAACTGAGGGACACAGACCACTTCAATGCCCTGGATGTCCTCAACAGTGCAGGTCGTCAGCATGAGGACTGTTTCGGAGAAAACGATGCAACCATCAGCAGTCTGCTCACCGGAATGGACCAGCTGCAAAAATTTAAAATTTTGCGAGCCACGGCAGGCACGCCTGCCATATCCTCAATCGTACGTCAAAGCGCCGGTCGATTTTCGAAAGCTAAGTGAAGTCTAAAATTTTGAACGTATTCTTCTGTTTATACTGTCGTTATTGGCTTAATTGTAGATGAAAGTTTTGCATTTCTAGCCCTTAATCGTATACAATTACCTGTGGTCGTTGTCTTTAACAATAGGTTGAACTATACAGTGTCATATTATTCACCTGACATAGCCTCATTTCTCGTTCACAACTTTAAATGGATTTATTTGTTTCCTGCTATCTTTATTGGCTAAATTGTTGATAAAGTTTTGTTATCCCTATAAATCCTCGTAGAAAACGTAGAATTATAAAGCACTAACATAGAATTTAGGTTAAAATTTCGTAAATTTATTTTACCCTGCGTATCCTGCGTAGATCTTACTCCTATTTTCGACGACATATGAAACCAACAAGCTCAATTCGTCGTTAAACTACATGCCTCAAATGTACAACCCATAGTTAAAGCTAAACAGCTAGATCTGTCCACTTTACAGAACTGCAACGACTTCATGATGAAGTTTGGATCCATTTTGTCTATACTCGGCAACCTGTTCGATGGTAACATATCTGATATTCCCTCTCAGGATTGCAGGCGTCTCGATTCGCTTGTTCAATTGGTCGCCAGCGAGGCTTTTGACAGACCGTAACGTAATCACAATTTTCTCCTAAGTAATGCTCCCATATACAGACGCCAGTTGACGTTGCTATGGACTTTTTGTAATCGGGTGGTTTCATCTACAAAATAGTGGAAGCAAAACGCCTCTGTTAGCGTAGCAAGAATCCTCCTATACTAGTTAAATTTTTTTCAACAGTTGAGGTGGACTCAATCTTTGCTTAATGAGGTCCTTCTTATCATCAATTTCTCAACCTAATATTCATAAGTGTGGTCGTATTTCTACTAACGTCAATGCACCAGCTTATTCATCTCCTCAGATATCAAGTTCGGTCAGCCCCTCCACTCAACCCTCTACTTCGTCTCCCCCACGGCCGAATACTGCAATTTCCGGTGTTTTCAGCCCGCCTGTAATGCCTGCGACCCCGTCTAAAGCATTTATACCGTCTAAACCGTCTAAAGCACTTAGACTGCCAGTTTGCCCTCTTAAATGCAATTCTCCAGGCCTCTCTGGGAAATTTCCCAAATCACATCGCATAAATAACTTTCTTCAAATCCAAAATCCGCAATCATCTCAATTTAACTTATTTAACCCTCTACAAGCTAGCTCGTCCCATAACCCTACGGGTCATCTTATACCCTCAATTATATAACCTAAGGCAGGTTTTCCGAAGGACGTAAATTTAACCCAGACCCAAAAGCAAGATAGCGCAGGTCTCAGTAATCGCATACTGCCATATCCAAAACTAAGCAAGCCTCTCCAACAGGCAAATAACCCTAACCATGTTAACCAAGACCCGACTTTCCAGCATTTAATTCTTATAGCTGCTTGCCCTCTCCCACCAGCCACTTTATTCCATCTAACTTCCCGTCATTCCGTTTTAACTACCAACAGGCATATCCCGGTCGTAACCCCAATGGTGGTTCGATACTGGAAAGTTTTATTCCTACACCTTTTATATATCCCTCTCAGTCATTTGTTTTAATGACGTTTTTATATACCAATCGTTATGGCGCATTTGGCAATTACCCTCCAAGCCACAATGACTTCCAAAATAATGACCCACCTCCAATTTTTTCTAAATTAATAACGATTACCGTAGTTTGGATACTCGAACTTCCCTAGATGTCATATTAATTAATGCTAGATCTGTTAGAAATAAGATGGCCCATCTGAGAACCATTGCTTTCGAGTTAATGCCTGATGTTTTATGTGTAACTGAATCTTGGACCCCTCCCTTAATTTTCTGACTCTGCTTGTCATAGATCAGTATGATCTTTACCGTCAAGACCGCACTAGTAAGCGTGGTGGTGGTTGTCTTCTCTATATTAAAGCTTCATTTAAGCACTTCGCGTTTGATCTAGACGTCACGTCATTCTCTGGTAATTACTGCTTCGCATCCATTATCCTGTCGCCCTGGCAAAAGACTATTCTTGGATGTATTTACTACCCACCTTATTCATCATCCGATGATGATGCAAAACTTTGTGAAATTTTTAAATTAATTTCGGAGTCCAATTTTAACATTAAAATAATCGCTGGGGATTTTAATTTTCCAGAAATTGACTGGATTTCAAACTTTTGTCCACCCAGATTTCAGCCTTTCCTAGAAACCATTAATTTTTCAAATTGGTCACAGCTTGTCCGTTCTTCAACGGGAGACAAGCATATTTTAGACCGGATTTTCACAAATGACATTGCTCCGCTTTTCGTTGATTTTAAGCAGGTCCTCTTCCAAAGTGACCATACATTAATTCACCGTTGCTTACCAATTGTCTCATCGAAAAAGGCTAGCGCCATTCGTACCTATCATGCTTTTGACCTCGCAGATATGAGCTTAATATACAACTTTTTGGACTCATTGAATTAGCAGCATCTCTCCTCCATGAACGATGCAGCAAGTCTTTCTGACTTCGTGTCAGTCGTTTCAAATAACATCCTGGAATTTGTGCCAACCAAAATTGTCAAGCCCTACACTTCGGAATCCACCGTCCCTTACTTACTTTTGCCAAGACTAAAGAAATTGAGGAGGCAATTAAAAAATCAATATACTAGTTCGTTATCGGTACATCTAAGGATTGCAGAGATTTTTGAATAAGCCTCCAAGATTCGGCTTGCACGGGAGAGACAGAGGGGATCATGCGCACTCAGCGAGCTAAACTCTGCAAAATTTGTTGCTTAACTGTTCCGCCGTCGATCGTGCTCTAAACGAGGTTATGAAATACCTCCATTACTTAATGAAACAAAGACCTTCGTTCTCGAAGACTCTGACAAGGCAGAATTGTTTAGTGCATTCTTTGCAAATCATCTGACACTGGAATCTGAACCAGTTGTGACATTTCAGGCATCCTCATTAAATGTTATCGGTTCCACTTTATTTCTCCATAGGACTAATTCGTAAGCAAAATATGCGTCTGAAAACTCGCCCTCTTTGGGGAATGACGGTATTCTAAACTCAGTTACGAAGAGAGTGCCAAGCTTTCCCCGATTTCTTACCCATATATTCTCAGTTTATCTTCTAAACGGATTTTTTCCTGACTCATTCAATTCAATTCAATTTATTGAGGGAAATAGGCATGGGCCGTTGAGTACCCTATTTGTAACGTAAAATTAAGTGCGGCATACAAAGAAACCATGTTGGTTGCAAAGGTACAAAAGGCGGTCATAAAATATGCCAAGTGGTGCACGACTCTCGAGGGTTAAGATAAATTCCTCATCGCTCAGGCTCGTTGTGGAACGTAAAACTGTCAAGGTTCCTTTTAAAACTTTCCAGCGATGGTGACATCACAACGTCTTCAGGGAGGGTATTCCATGGTTTAACCACTCTGACAGAGAGGGAGAACTTGCGCACATCCAGTCTCGCTTGCTCGACACGCAGTTCCAATGGGTGACCTCGGACATGGGTCGTGGCGGCAAATTCAAAGAAGTCCGAGAATTCCAGGCAACAATTCAATCCCTTCACAATGCGGAATGTCTGCAGGAGATCACCACGCATTTGCCTGTAACTCAAAGGGAACAGATTAAGATTTATTAGGCGGGTTTGATATGGGAAGGAGCTTTGACTTCTAACCATTATGGTGGCTTTCATCTGTATTTTTTCGAAGCAGTTCTGCTCTTGAACTGCAGATATTAGAGACCTTGATTAAAGACAAGTTGATGCGTCACCTAACAGAGAATAACCTACTTAATGCGGCTCAGCATGGGTTTCTCGAATAAATATCTTGTGACACCTGCCAGCTCTCTTACTTTGATCATGTGCTACAATCTAGAGATAGTGGTTTTGCAATTTACACCGTTTATTTCGACTTCACGAAGGCTTTTGATCGTGTTGACCACGATCTCCTCCTGCTGAAACTTACCTCCTTCGGCATAGGTAACAAGCTTCTGCACTTAATATCCTCCTATTTGAATAATCACGCACAACGGGTAAAAATTTCCGATGTTATTTCCAACCCCACGCACGTGAGGAGTGGAGTTATTCAGGGTAGTGTACTCGGCCCGCTTCTATTTTGCCTTTTTGTGAACGATGTTCCCGATTGTTTTCAGTATGGTAGGCCCTTTATGTACGCTGATGATTTAAAAAGTTGCCTATCGTTATAAAACCGGTCGATCGCCACATTGTGCTTGAGCTCTTAAAAAAGGATCTTCAAGCCTTCGCTCAGTGGTGTCGCACATGGCGCCTTTCGCTCTCTTGGCACAAATGCTCCGTTATGGTTAGTTGTGACAACCATCAGCCTCATCTAAGCATAGACGGTCATGACTTAAATGTGCCCGGGTTTATAACGGATCTGGGCATATCATATTCTAGTAGTCTTAATCTGTCAGAGCACTGCACCCTGATTGTCTCTAAAGCACGCCAAATCACTGGGTTTATTCTCAGAAATTTTAAAACCCTCAATATTAGGACCAGCCCTTATAAAATGTATGTCAGACCTAGTCTGGAATACTGCTCGTTTCTATTTAGCCTTCTGCATGCGAGTGAACGGAGGAAGATAGAATCAGTCCAGCACTTCTTTACTAAAAGAGTTTTTACTTCAGAGCACAGAAACCTGTCCTACCAACAACGCTGTGAGCTTACAAGCCTCGACCCGTTGTGGCTTCGTAGATTACAGAAGGGACTATTTTTACTGTTCAAGCTTTTAAACGGTTTTACCTTTTAACCCCCTTACATCCCTGAGACAGCTCGACCACTGTCGGCGCACCAATCATAGAGATGTATTCTTATTTCTCCCTTTGGCACGCACCGTTAAAAACCGTCAGTTTTTTTCGGTAAACGCTATAGCAATCTGGAATAAACTACCCAGAAGTATTAAAATTCAGCAAAACTATCCTTTGTTTACGAGAGCTGTCACTAGTTTTCTACATTCAGGACACCTTCCGCGAATTTTGGGTGCTGATTCTCTGGAAGCTCTCTTCCGTTCTGATGGCGTCCACGGACTCTGGATCCTATGCCGGACTTCATGCTGAAGGCAATATTGCTGGCTCTGCAGTCCGTAATCGGGTTATTCCTCAGTCTACAGCTAGCAGCCGCTCGCCGGCATACTTGCTGCTTGTACAGAAGACCAGATCCACAACACCGAAAGGAGAAGTACTACACCGTGCACCTGTGTCAACACTTCCCTGTCCTAAACTTTAATCTGTTCAACAAGCTGCAGTTTTTTCTCCTGAAAATACTTTAAAGAACGATCAGGAGTTTTTTTTACTGTCAGCTTGACCCCCTACTGTATATATCTATTTTGACCTTGCCTGTAAACTGGCAATAAATAAATAAATAAAATAAATAAATAAACTGTCCAGGGTTTCCAGGCTTGCAAAGCATATTCCAAATGCGGCCTAATGAATGTTCCAAAAGTCTTAGTGAAGAGATCTTCATCGAAATTCAAAAAGGCTCGTCTGATGGCATGAAACACCACAATTGCGCTCTTCGCCACTTTAGAGCAGTGAGACGATGGTTTTAAGGTGGTGGTCGTCAGCACACCAAGTTCTTTTTGGGTTTCCACGTCTTTTAAGGCTTCACAGTTGAGAAAGTAACTTTTACTTGCGGCAGATCCATATGGGTTGCCTAAGCGAAGTTTTGTACACTTATCGACGTTGAACCGCAAAAGCCAATGATTCGACCACTCCTCCAACCGAGTTAGGTTGATCTGCAGTTTATCTTCGTTAGCAGGGCTCTGGATTACATTCCTGATTTTAATGTCATCGGCAAACATTGCTGCTTCGGAGTCGAGATTCCTGACACAATCGTTCACGTATATTAAAAACAGTTTTGGCCCTACTACTGAACCCTGAGGAACCCCACTCTCGACCGCAGCAGAACTTGACCTCTCTTGGCCGATGCGCACAACCTGGCGCCGACCCACGAGGAAGTTTTCGATCCACTTAAGGAGGTAACCTCTGATTCCAATTCTTTCTAGCTTGTACAGCAGTCTCTCGTGCGGCACAGTATCGAAGGCCTTTTGAAAGTCAATGAAGGCAATATGGACCGCGTGTCTATCTTCAAGTGCTTGGATCCACCTCTGGATCGAATACAGCAAATTAGTTGTGCACGATCTTCCTTTTCTAAACCCGTGTTGACAGCTTGATAACAAATTATGAGTCTCTAGGAATTTCACCAATTCGCTCTTGATGATCCTTTCCATAATCTTTCCAAGGATGCATGTCAAGCTTATGGGCCTGTATTTTTTTCACTGACGCCCGGCTACCGCTTTTGTACAAGGGAGTTATATGTGCCAGCTTCCAATCGAAGGGAAGTGTTCCGGAGTCAAATGACTTTTTAAAAAGAGCACTGACAGAGGTACGGAAAGTTCATTGGCGAGTTCTTTCAGAAGCTTGGGTGGAAGCTCGTCTGGTCCTGGGGATTTCGACTCTTTTAGTTTTTTAAATTCCTTTTGGATCAGGAATTCTGAGAATAGTATGTGGCTAATGCTTGCAGTCGGCGGGTTATCCACTGAGGGACGAAGGAACCTTGCCTCGTTTGTGAAGACTGAGCGATAGAACTGTGAAAATTACTCGGCTTTTTTCCATGTTTTCAGAAATTTCGACGCCCACGGCAGTCTTAATCAGCGGTATTTGATGTTTATTCCTTGTACATCTATGGAGGTAACTGTAGACTAACTTTGGATTCTGCGTTGCATTTTGCAGAAAAGTTTCTCAAATTCTCTTCGCGTTTTAAGAATAAGGCTTCTCATTTTGTTACTCTGTGTTTTATACTTATTAAAATAGGCGACTTGATTAGACTCGCAATATTTTCTCCACAACTTGTGCTTCCTGTTTATTTCCCTTTTTAAGTTGCTGTCTAGCCACCCAGGACGCTTGCTGTGATGGACACTCGTTAGTGGGCAGTGGTTGTCCATAAGTTGCAGAAGAACATTTCGGAAGGACTCCCAATCTTCGTTCACGGTGCTCGAAAGAATTGAGGTCAAGTTGATGTCTGTTGAATCTGCTCGCATCTGCTGAAAGTTTCCTCGCCAAACGTTACGCCATTTTTCCTCTAAAGCAGGCGCAACGGAGAATAAGGAGTAGTCCCACATAAGCACCACGTGATCACTATGACCGAGCGGAGGCATTGAAATAATCTCGTCAATTCTGCCTGATGTTTTCGTGAAAACCAGGTCGAGACAGTTAGCCCTTTGTCCTTCACGTGTTCTGGTGGGGAAAGGGACAGTTTGTGTGAGAAGAGCCTTCAAGGTCCTTTGCAGAAGAACATAATCGAAATTCGATTTCGGGCATGATGATTGAACAGTGCTCCAGTTAATTCCTGGTGCGTTGAAGTCACCCATAATCATGACATTAGGTCGAATGGAGAAATTTTCTAATTGTTCCAACAAGTGGGTGTCCGCGACTCGGTCTATCATAGGTGGCCGATAGACAATGAGGACATCCAGACATGGAAAGCCAAGAGCCTTGATGTTCAACCATATGGCTTCTGTGCTGCACGCAAACTGGCTCGTCTTGTCAGACATTATAAGCACGTCTTTCACATACACAATTATTCCACCACCCTGTCGGTTTTCTCTGTCCCTCCGATATATTTGGTATCCAGACAATGTTATTTCGCTATCTCGAATACTGCCCGACAGCCAGGTTTCGGTTACTGCTATCACATCCGGAGATACTTCGGCAAGGCAAATTTTTAACTCATCAAGTTTTGATAAAAGGCTTTGTGCATTTGTATACAAGCACTTCAATTTCGCGCCAACCAAATTTCCTGTTGCGTTTGTCAATTTTATGGGCTCAACTGTGTCTCCTCTAACGTCAAGGTCGTATGTCTTTTCCGTTTCTTGATGATTTTCGGTAACTCTGGTTTCTTTAGTCAGTACGCTGGGCGTTACGGAATCAGTTCTGACATCTCTTTGGGCAATTGGTTCCCTGATGGTTTTGGAGTTAGTGGGGTGGCTGCCGTTGTCCTTGGAACAATCGGTTGGTTCAATGGTCAATCGGTTGGTTCAATGGTAATCGGTTGGTTCAATAAAAGATAGGACGAATATTAAGGAACGTCTAAGCCTTTTTTAAATGTCTAAACGAGGTTTTTAATACCTCCATTACTAAATGAAGCTATGAACTTCGTTCCCGAAGACTCTGACAAGGCAAAATTGTTTAGTGCGTTCTTTGCAAATCATCTGACACTGGAATCTGAACCAGTTGTGACATTTCAGGCATCCTCATTAAATGTTATTGGTTCCGGTTATTTCGCCTTAGGACTAATTCGTTAGCAAAATATGCGTCTGAAAACTCGCCCTCTTTGGGGAATGACGGTATTCTAAACTCAGTTACGAAGAGAGTGCCAAGCTTTCCCCGATTTCTTACCCATATATTCTCAGTTTATCTTCTAAACGGATTTTTTCCTGACTCATGGAAGACATCTATTATTATTCCTGTCTCCAAGTTGGGATCTCGTTCGGACGTAAATAATTATCGAGGCGTTCACAAAACCCGGTTCTAGCAAAACGTCTTGACAAAAATCTGTTTTTTTATCGAATTCTCGAATTTTGACAAGAAATCATGCTCTTAAGCGACTTGCAATATGTTTTTTTACCTCGGAGATCATGCGAAGGTTGTCACTTAGCTTTTCTTAACCTCGTCACTTCCCTTCGTAATGAGAAACAGTCAGTGGTTGTGATCTACTTTGACAAGGTAACATACAGACGTCTTCTAGTGAAATTAAAAGCCCTCGGCATCCGGCCTCATCTCCTTGAATTCATTAGCTCCTACTTGTCTAACTGCAGCTAGAAGGTCTTAATAGGTAAAAGCTATTCGACACCTCAGCCGATCACGAGTGGCGTTTTTCAAGGCACCGTTCTAGGCCCCCTTCTCTGCATTCTATACAAAAACGAAATTTCAACTTTACTCAAAAATTCGTTTACACTGACGATCTCAAGTGCATTTACTCATTTTCTAAGGATACTGCCAAAAGTTGCGTTGATAAAATCAACACTAATATATATATGCTCTCACGTTGGAGCTGTACTTAGCGGATGGAGTTTTCTTCATCCAAGAGTAGTTTCATGTGTTCTGGCCCCGCCATAAGAGACTTAGGTTTAAGTTACACGAATAAGCTAGCATTTTTGCCTTATGCAGATCGAATTTCCGTAAAGGCTCAACTGATATGTTGTTTTTATTTCACATAATTTCTTCCTTCGAGAAACAAAGTTAACCTTCACCGCATGTTCGTTCTTCCTATCCTAGAATACTGCTATCCCCTCTCTTTGGGCTGATAAACGCCTCTGACCGCAGTTAGATTGAAAAAGTTCAGAAGGTTTTTACTCGAAGACTAGTTTCTCTTCCTGGATCCAGTATCTCTTATGCAGATAGATGCCAGTTAACAAACATTAAATTTCTGTGGGTAAGAAGACTAGAAGCCGGTCTCTGCTTCCTGTTTCGCGTTTAATCTAGCCAGAATCACCCACGACCCTATGCCACTCGTAATTCCTCCTTGATCATTTCACCACCCCTTAGCTCCACAACTAACTATTCTCAGTTTTTTGCCTCCAAATATGCATTCATATGGAATAATCTTCCACTGCAAATTAGGTTGTCGTCTACATTAGCTATTTTCAAAACCAAATTACGCAAACATTTAACTTCGGAAGATATAAAGTCATTATTGTCTGTTTCCTCCCCAAACTTGCAACTTTGGATTTTGAAAAGGGTCCTCCTGTTATTTGAGGCAGCTCCCTTGATATTATATTGGTCTCTAAAAATATTTCCCTCATCGTCTGCAGAGTCAATCTTTGCATTCACGTTTTCGTTCCCCCCCTTTTAACCATGTGTCGCCAACTCTTGATAACCTTGATACTTTCTTCCGATTTTGTAACCCCGACGATGGTCTCCGTGTTCAGTTGATGATCGAGGCGGTTTCTGATGGTTTCGCCTCCTTGATTGATGGACTATGCAGTCAGAAAGATTACATCTCAGTGATGATCTCGTGAACTCTACTGTCCCTTCTTCGTTTTGACCCTGTTGTCTACGATGAGTTCCTCCTCTCTCACCTTCACTGGTGGTTATAAACAGTAGCTCTGATTACTATATTATCTCTCACCTGACAAGGAGCGTTCTGAACACTCATACGTTGTCAGCAACATCACAATACTATCCCATTGCATTTAGCTATTAATTTTTTAGTGAAGCAGTTTTTTCCTCCTAGATTTTTTTAAATTGGCGGCTCGCTGAACTCCGCCTCTGATTTAACCGTAGGAGTTTTTTAACTGCTTCTTTTCTAGTTCACCGTATATGTCAATGGCAAATCGTTCTAAATCGCATATGCCTATCATATAATTCATTTTTGCTGTTAATATTGCTGCTCACATAGTGCAGCAATTATACTTTATGCATTTATTAATACCGCGATATGAAGTTTGTAATGATGGGGCTCTCTGAGCCTAAAATATACAATTTATTATTATTATTCCTCGGCTGTAACACAAAATTCGTTACAGAGGATTTGGGCAAAGCAGAATTGTTAAATTCGTTTTTTGCCAACACCTTTACCACTGAAACTAGCCTTACTCCCTCAATTCCTCTACTTTCAAATTAAAATTCATTTCTAACAACCATTAATTTCTCGCCTCACGTATTCAAAAAGAAATATCTCACCTAAAAAATTCACATTCGGTTGGAACTGATAACATTCCAAACTAACTAATTAGCTCCACATGGCTAATGGAGTTCTCACCTACTAAGTGTCGCTTCATGAGTTTTGGGCCTGTAAGGCTGCCGCAAACTCTTATTTTTGAAGGTTGCCCTACGATTGAATGTTCCTTCATCAAGGACTTGGGCTTAAGCTACACCAATACATTAGATCTTTCGCCTCATGCCGATAGAATTTCGACCAAAGCTGCTCAGATTTGCGGCTTTATTTCTTATTATTTCTACCTTCCTGAAATTAAATTAAGACTTTATCGTATGTTTGTGCTTTCCATTCTTGAATTGTGCTGTCCTTTCTTCGGTTTATTGAACGAATCTAGCCAAAGAAATTTCACAAAAACTCCTATTTCCGACTCTTTCAACTACTTCCTACTCAACAAGATGCCAGCTAATGAAGCTAAAATTTCTTAGGGTCAGGGGACTTGAAGCAGGCTTTTGTGTCCTTTTACGAATAATTAATAGTTTAACTCTCCCCAAGCTGTTTTTCATTACCCCTGTTAGTCTTCCTTATAACCTAAGAAATTCTGCACTAATTATACCTCCCCCTGCATCCTCCACGTGTAAACTTTCTCTCTTCTTTGACGCATTTTCGTGAGATTTTGTTTCATAAGCCTTAGTGATCAAGAACGCATCATCTCGACGTTTCATTATCTCATTCTGAAATGCAACTGCAGAATAACCCTACTCTACCACCTCACCTCAATTTCCTAAGCAGTTTTTTTCTCCTACCTTCTATTCGAAAAGGAAGGCTCATTAAACTCTGCCTCCATGTTAAAGGTAGGAGTTTTTTTGCTGCCTATTTTTTCTAGTTCACTATTAATTTCAAAACATTGCTTACTGTTGACCTAACAGGACAAGTTCTGTCTACATTATAAAGTTTTTGTACATTTTGTCTGCACACATTGTCATAACTTCATTTCGTTACTAATGCTTGTTTAGACAGTGCCGCGCCGGTGCTAACCAAAATTAAATTATAAATTATAAAGTGCGTGGCTATCGGAATCAGATCTGATGACCCTCCACAGTTAAACATCATCTGCGAACATGACGGCGCTGCAACCCAGGTGGTCGATACAGTCGTTGATGTAGACTTAGAAGAGTAACGGCCCTATGACGGAGCCTTAAGGGAAACCGCATAGAACTGGAGTAGGTGTTGACTTCGAGGTATCGATGCACACATGTTGCAATCTTCCTGTAAGAAATCGGTAATCCATGTCAGCAGCATTCCTCTTATGCCAATTGCAGATAGTTTATAGATGAGACATTTGTGTGGGACACTATCAAACGCCTTCTTGAAATCAGTGAAGATGACGTTACCCTACCATCTTCGTCCAATGCGCGAGTCCACTGCTCTGTGGAGAGTAATAAACTCGAAAGACAGGAGCGATTCTGTCTGAAGCCATGCTGGAGCTCTGAGAGTAATCGATTTTCCTCCAGGAACTTCATGGTTGCCTTCTTAATTATTGATTCCATTATTTTACAGCAAAGGAAGGTTAGGCTGACAGGCTGATAATTGTTGACATTAGATCGAGCCCCACTCTTGTTTATGTTGTTTGTATTTGCTGCCTTCCATTGGGATGGCAGTTTCCTTGATTCAAATGATGAATTGAATATAAACGCTAGTTGTTTGGAGAATTCGCCGGCAATTTCTTTCAATAACTTTGCCGGTCAATCGTCCGGACCAGATGACTTCGCTTTTTTCCAATTTTGCAGTTCTCGTTCCACGAGAGGTTCTGGGATGGGTATATATCCAAGCACTGGACCAGCGTCTATAATAGCATTGTTGACGTGGTCCAGCTGAAGTTCGAGTTCTCTAGTGAATACCGAGGCAATTAACCGACCCAAGTTCTCGGCTTTATCGGAATTTTCAACGACTTCAAAACCATTCTCACCCATAACTACTGCACTGGTTTTTTGTTTTTTAATCGACTTTTGATATATTTGAATAAAATTTTATATTCCAAAGATTGATGACTATTGTTTTAAAATGGCGAATCGTTCTGAATCAGATATGGCTACAAAACTAATCATTTCTGTTGTTCATATGGCTGTTCGCATAGGGCAAAAATCATCAGCTTTTTATTTATTAATACCGCAATACTAAGATTGTAATGATGGGGCCCTCTGGGCCTTAAATATACAATTTATTTATTTATATCGGGGCGAGGCATTATGAAAATACTCAAAATATAACGTAACATATTTTTTGCATTTTTATGCCAGGATACTGAGGTATTCAGTCAACAAATGACTTCTGTGTCTGGCAGCCTGCGTTATGAGTGTGATTGATGTGAGACTGGTAAGCATTGAAAGGCTGCGTCGGCACAACATCACTGTGTGCTAACATTGGAGCACCGTCAACACTCGGTAGTAAGACAGTGCTATCAACTGTATAAAAGGAGAAAGAGGCTGGTGCACGATTGGCGCAGCCTCATATAGTATATTTTTGATTTGTGACAGTTTCACTTGCTGTAACTCGAGTGTTTGTCTGCCTTGCCCTGACTAAAACCGATGTTTACTTACCTGTTTATCCTATTTTAAAGTGCTTTTATGCGCTCATAGTTTTCGAACACAATCTAAAAGATCGCTTTAAAGGTTATCAGGCGACCACTTAAGAAAAAGGAACAAGGGAGTGATGGAGAGCGCAGAAAGAAATGCTGCTTCGGTATCTTGTTCAGTTTCAAAGTCCGGATTGGAGTGAGTGGTAAACAATAACGAGTCGTAATTTCACAAAACTGCGTATTTTCAGCAAAATCAAGTTGCAAGACTCCCGTATGTTAAGTGCAGCAAATACTATGGCGCTGAATGACAAGCCGACCATATGAGAGAAGCTGAGGCTCTCCATTCACGCAACCACATTATAATTCGAAGGCATTATTAGTTTTAGAAATCTGTATCCTTAAAGCCAAGATTATTTCTAGGGTCTACGATCACGTGCACTACAACACCAATAGGGTACTCAAAAGCCCATGTCAATTTCCCTCAAAAAATTGACTTAAAAAATGTCAATGGTGTTACAACCCACAGTTTCTACAGAGTTGTTTAAATAGACTGGGGACACTTTAGCGCGGATCCCAGGTGGGAATGGGGTAATTGATGGGCTATGTAGCGTCCGGCCGATTCGGCGATAAGGAGGGAGCTGAATTATAGGGTCGTGGATATAAATCAGTATTCTTGTTCACGGGGGTATCTCCTGATGCTGCGTCTTCTGAAGAACTCATCATTCCGATATAATATCAATGAATAGGAGATACACGAAACAAGTGATATAGTAGTCGATATTTCTATGAAGTAGATTTATACGATAATAACAATATAAGTACAATACATGTCAAGGTCAAGATCAATGTCAAGGTGGAAGGTGGTTGGGTAAAATTCAAAGAAAAGTGAATTCTCGAGTTTTAAACCGATTTCCTTCGTTTCCTGTTGAAACCATTAGCTTGATTTTTGACATTTTGTTTGTATTTCTACCTCTTTATCAACTGCCTACACCTGCAGCTATTGCGATCGACATTAGGGAGAAATATACGGTTTTGAACTGTTTCACCCTACATAGCCTCATTAAAGTTCTCGCATATTTTCGTAAAAAGTACGGAATCTAAAGATAAATTCTAGAAATAAAGTTAAAATTGTGTAAGTATACCTAATTTCCAGCGAAAAATAATTTGCAGTAGTTGCTATACCGGTTGATATAATTTTCATCTTGCATGGCCTCTTCGCTTATTCTATTTTCAATTTAAACGATATGATGGACGATGTAGGGAAAACGACTTATTGGAGAGACGGCAGCGTGCCCAATATCCTAGCGCGCGGAATTTTGTCCCGTCTCCAAAAAAAACGGAAGAAGCCCCCTATTAAAACAAAAGGGTATTTCGGTTCCGTTACACAGCCCCCTCTAAGATGCAGCACTGTCCTTAGTACTGGAGGATCATTAGTGTGGGGTACAGATAATTATATGGCTACTGGGGGTGCTTGGTCTGCGGGAAGGATGGAGAGAGAATTGGTTGTGCAGACGGGAAGCGGCCGTGGTAGTGTTTCAACATAGAGAAATGGGCAGTGAAGGGGGGTGATTCAGTGCAGATGGCGTCGCGTAGGAGAAAGCTTGTTGGGGCTAGTACATCGAGCACAGAAAATGGTCCATGCCAATGGTGGTGGAGTTTCGTCGAAGTACTGCGGGTTGGTATGGGGTAGTTATGCATTACGAGGTCACCGATTTGACCACAGTGCCGGCGGTGTCGGTTGAAGTGCTGATTTTAGTGAAGGAAGGCATTTCCTAGGGTTAGCGTGCAGCGTTGTGTGCGGATTGTATGACCTCGCGGAATTTTGTAGCGAAGGTTTGGGGTGTTTCTTGGTCTGGGGGCGAAAAGG
Organism: Schistocephalus solidus; assembly: GCA_017591395.1. NCBI lineage: Eukaryota > Metazoa > Platyhelminthes > Cestoda > Diphyllobothriidea > Diphyllobothriidae > Schistocephalus > Schistocephalus solidus. The sequence goes on from WEDG01003187.1 coordinate 41,144, forward strand.
GGTAGCGGAGGTTGACTGGTAGGCTAAGGTTACGGCCTCTCCATAAGTAATGGGGTGTGAATCCGTTGGAGCAGTGGGTCGTTCGGCGGTAAGCCAGGAGGCAAAATGGTAGGTGTACATCCCAGTCGTGTTGGTGGCTGTCCTTAGTAAACACGAGTAGGATGTTGGGAATCGTGCGGTTGGTTCGTTCTACAAGACCATTGCCTTCAGGATGATCGGGGGTTATGTGGGTTTTCCATATGTCTAACATTTCACAGACCTCCCGCATCAGTTAAGACTCGAAATTACTTCCACGGTCTGAATGAAACTATAGGGGTAAGGCCCAGCGACTGATCCATGTACGGTTGATGGCGTTTGTCACGGACACTGCATCTTAACGGAGGAAGGTGTTGGCTTTGTCCACTTCGTAAAGAAGTCTATCATCACGAGGATGTATTCGTACCCACGAAATGAAATTAGCAGAGGTCCGATTATGTCTAGGCCGGGGCGTTTACCGGGGAACCCGGCGGTTATGGGTTGTAATGGAGCGCGGAATGATGGGGTGGGTGATTTAAAGGAGGTGCATGTTGGACACGAGTGGCAAAAAGGTGTGTGAACGAACTTAACTGCGGCCACCAAAAATGGTTACGGGTGGCCTGTTCAGTGCGCCGTTGGCCACGATGCCCCAACTGATTGTGGAGGTCGTTTAGTATAGTCTCGATTAAACAACCAGTAAAGACGGGGCGTAGATGATGAGAGGAGGGATCACGAAGGAACATTATGTCGTTTTGTAAGGTGAAGTACGGCCATTTACGGCCAAAGACGGTCAACTAGTCCAGATAAATGTGTCCTTCCTGTGCCCAAAACCTGTAACAATGAAGGCTGGGTCTCCATGACGAATCGATCATGGAAAGTTATATCCGCAAATGTACAAAGCCTGTTCAACAAGCTAGACGACCTTAGAAACGTTGTGGCTGAAATTAAACCAGACGTTATGGCTTTCACTGAAACGTGGTTTACTGCAGACATTACTGATTCCGAAATATCACTAAGAGGATATCAGCACTTCAGGAAAGAAATACCAAGTCGAGGAGGAAGAGTCATAGTTTATGTCACTTGCAAGCTGACCACTATGGCTGACATGCACATTCCATTACGCGATGTGGCAGTATTCCAGACCACTGACGGTAACGGTTGTGTTTACTTTTTGCCTTATCAGACTTCCGATCAGGATCTCATTCTCATAACGGAACTCTACAAAGCCAGCGAGAAGAAATATGTCCTCATTGTTGGGGCTTTAACGCTCCTGGTATTGCCTGGAAAACATAGACTGCACAGTGAATGACAGATAACATCAAACACGAACTATTGCAATGGGTAACAGACAAACTTATCTGTCAGACCGTCACCTTTGGAACCCGGATGAGAGAAGGACAACATTTAAACTGTCTTGACCTGATTTTTACACGAAATGAGGACGATGTGCTAGACCTACAGGATCGACCGCCATTAGGGTCAAGTGATCAAAGGTCAAGGTCAAGGTCGAAGGCGGTTGGTTCAAATTTGAAGATAAGTGAATTCTCGAATTTTCAACTGATTTCTACGTTTCCTGTAGAAAATATTAGCTTAATTATTTACAATTAATTGTATTTCTACCTCATCATCAGCTGCACATACCTGCAGTTATTGCAATTTCAAAAGGGAGAAATATAGAGCTTTTAAACTTTTTCACCCTACATAGCCTCATTAAAGTTCTCACAGATTTACGTCAAAACGACGGAATCTAAAGGCTAATTCTAGAAATAAAGTTGAAAATTTGTAAGTTTACCTTATTTCCAGCGAAGAATAATTTGTAGTAACTGGTATACCAGTTAATATAATTTTTAATCCTGCATAGCCTCTTCGCTAATTCTATTTTCAGTTTAAACTCGTTACCTAGCAGATATTTGCTTGCAGTGACTTGCTTAAAATATTAAATCTTTTATTCCGTAAAACGTTACTAGTAACAATTTTCCTTCGTATTATTGATTTGAAAAGTACTTATATTTTAAAACCAATATGAAACCCCAGTCAGTACTTAGACGCAAAGATCCTCTTCGCGTAAAACTTCCACTAGAACAACCCACCTTAAGCATGAAGAAATTAAACCTTGACGCCCTGGAAAACTTTAATACCTTTATGTCTAAATATGGTTCTCTCTTCACGATCCTTGGTACCATTTTTTAGGGAAAGTTGTCTTCACTCACTTCTCAACAATGCATGAAACTAGAGCCTTTTATAAACATGGTCAGTACTGAGTCACTTGACCGACATAAGAGAAGTTTCAATTTTTCTTTTAAAAACGTTCCCAAGAGTAAAATCCCCTGGACGTTGCATTTCATTTCCTTTACTCGTGCGGCTTTAAATTTAAAGTCGCTGACGCTAAAAGGTTATCTTCCCGTAGTAAAACCCCTCCTATTCTGGTCAAACATTTTTCAGCGATTGAATTTGGCCTTATTTTCTCTAGGCATGAGCACTCAGCTCAATATTTGAAAAAAAACCAGTTGTTTATCTGTAGGGATAAAACCCCAATGGAACGTCGGGTTTTACCCTCATTAGCAAACAAAAAGCCTTGATCTTCACCTTCAATACCAAAAGTTATCTCAGAGGTTTTTCCTGTAGCTAAAGCAAGCCCACGGCCCTCCGGATCGACAGGAATTTCGATTCCAGCTGAATCTTCACCCGTTAACCTTGTTTCTGGTTTGAGGAAAATTGTATCAACTCCACTTCTTTCTCATCCCAAGCAAACCATGCCTGCTATACCTGCAAAATCTACTAACCCTAAGAAAACTCCTAGTAAATCTAAATCTGTGGCTAATCCAGGCTTTAAAATCAGCAATGGCATTACCGATGGGAAACCTGCTAACCCCTCAGCATCTACAACAGCTGCGAACGCTAACGTTAGCATCTTTCCCAACCCAAAATTGTCCGAAATCCACAAATATTTAACGCTTCTAATTATGCTACCAGTTTTTCGAAATCATTTATTCTTTTTCAAATGCACGTTTTCCGCCAATTTTGCTAACGTCCCTCAGAATCTCATTTCTATGCCACCCCCTATCTTTCAAACGCCACAATATAGCCTTCCCTTCCAATGTTTTCATCCAAATATGCCGCTGTACAATAATCTCAGTTCTCTTAACAGTAACATTTCGACAAATTGTAGACCAGAGCAATTTTGTTTCCCACCTCTCGTTTCTTCTTTCCAGTTTTCTTTCTCCGCCACCAAATTATCCTTTTTATAAATACTGATGAGCGTAACCTGCCGCTCAGGAATACGCTCAGCTTAGTTTCACTCAATGCGAGGTCAGTTGTAAATAAGATGGCTGAGCTTAGAACAGTAGCCTTTGAGCTTGATCCAGATGTGCTGTGCATCACTGAATCCTGGGCTCACTCTCTTATTTCTGACTCGACGCTTGCTATAGATAATTTCACTTGTACCGACACAAGACCGCGCTGAAAAACGTGGCAGTGGTTGGCTCCCATATATTAAGTTATCCTTTGTACATTTCCCTTTTTTCTGGAAATGTATGCTTTGCTTCAGTCATCCTCCCGCACAATTAAAAAGCGGTAATTGGCTGTGTCTATAATCCACCGTGTTATTCTGGCAATGAAAGCGAGCTCTGGGAACTATTTGAAAAAGTTGCAGACACTCAGTTTGATGTCAAAATAATTGAAGGCGATTTTAATCTGCCAGACATTGACTGGCAGGCCAATTCCTCTCCACCTATACATCAGAAATTGGTCGATACTATTAACTTTTCAAACATGTCCAAACTGATCAGATCAGTTACTAGAAATGACAACATTTTAGATTTAATTTTTACAATCGATGTTCACCCTCTCTTTATGAATTTTCATCATGATCTATTTAAAAGTGATCACGCAATAATTCACTGTTGTTTTCCAGTTTCCCTTCTTATGAAGCCTGAGGTTAAATGCAATAACCTCGACTTTGCTAACATAAACCATGAAACAGTAAATAATTTCGTAAGCACTCTAGATTGGCATAGCATATTCTCAATCAACGATCTTAACTTTTTCCGTGAGCTATGGCAGAGCCTCACAGAAAAAATCCAGGCTTTATCCCGTTTAAGATTTTTTTAATTCACATACAGCTTCTTCTACTGTTCCGCATTTTTCTCCAGAACAGACTTAAAAATTACGAAAGCAACTTAAAAAGATTCATCTAAAAGCTCTTTTGTCAGTTCATTTAAGGATTGCACAAATATTTGAATAAGCATCGAGAATAAAGGCTCGCGCGAGATAAGCGTAGGGAGTCTCGGGCACTAAGTGATGCCAATTCATCCAAATCTGTTGCTCAAATCTTTCATGTTCGGTCATCAGCTAAGCGTCTGAATGTAACTCCGCCCTTACTCGACTGTAACAGAAAATTTGTTACAGATGATTTGGGCAAAGCAGAATTGTTAAACTCGTTTTTTGCCAACCACTTTACCACTGAAACTAGCCCCACTCCCACAATTCCTCTGCTTTCAAATTCACTTCTAACAACTATTGATTTCTCGCCTTCATGTATTCAAAAAGAAAAATCGCACCTAAGCAATTAACATCCAGTTGGAACTGATAACATTCCAAACTCACTTATTAAACAGTTAAGGGATTTTCCACCTTTACTAAGCAAATTATTCTCAGTATTTCTCGAAAATGGTTTCTTCCCCGATTATTGGAAAACTTCTATTATAATACCAGTTTTTAAATCTGGTTCCCGCTCGGACATTCATAACTATCGCAGTGTTCATAAAACGCCCTCTCTTGCTAAACTCTTCGAAAAACTAATTGCAAAACAAATCACAGATTTTTGCATAAGCAATAAAATTGTCAACTTTTCCCAGCACGGCTTCTTACCGGACCTGCCAACCACTTTACCACTGAAACTAGCCCCACTCCCACAATTCCTCTGCTTTCAAATTCACTTCTAACAACTATTGATTTCTCGCCTTCATGTATTCAAAAAGAAATAGCGCACCTAAGCAATTAACATCCAGTTGGAACTGATAACATTCCAAACTCAATTATTAAACAGTTAAGGGATTTTCCACCTTTACTAAGCAAATTATTCTCAGTATTTCTCGAAAATTTGTTCTCAGTATTTCTCAGAAAATTTGTTACAGATGATTTGGGCAAAGCAGAATTGTTAAACTCGTTTTTTGCCAACCACTTTACCACTGAAACTAGCCCCACTCCCACAATTCCTCTGCTTTCAAATTCGCTTCTAACAACTATTAATTTCTCGCCTTCATGTATTCAAAAAGAAATAGCTCACCTAAAAAATTCACATTCAGTTGGAAATAATAACATTCCAAACTCACTTATTAAACAGTTAAGGGATGTTCCACCTTTACTAAGCAAATTATACTCAGTATTTCTCGAAAATGGTTTCTTCCCCAATTATTGGAAAACTTCTATTATAATACCAGTTTTTAAATCTGGTTCTCGCTCGGACATTCATAACTATCGCGGTGTTCATAAAACGCCCTCTCTTGCTAAACTCTTCGAAAAACTAATTGCAAAACAAATCACGGATTTTTGCATAAGCAATAAAATTATCAACTTTTTCCAACACGGCTTCTTACCGGACCGTTCTTGTGAAACCTGCCACATGTCTTTTCTAAATCTACTAACCTCTCTTCATAATGATCATCTATCTGTAGTCGTTATCTATTTTGATCTTAGTAAGGCATTCGATAAGGTGCCTCATAAACGACTTCTAGCTAAACTAGAAGCTATAGGATTCCGTAGTCCCATTACTGACTTTATTAGATCATACCTCAATGATCAAAAACAAAACGTTTTAGTAGGGTCCTCATACTCAAGTCCTACCCCGATTGTCAGTGGTGTCCTTCAAGGTACCGTATTAGGTCCTTTGTTGTTCTTACTGTATATAAATGATATTTCATCGATAGTTAAACATTCCCAATCTTTTATTTATGCTGATGATCTCAAATGCGTTTATTCTTTCTCTAACTCTACAACCGAACGGTGCCTAGAACAAATTCATTCAGACTTAGACGCTCTTTCGGCCTGGAGCTCCCACATGGCTAATGGAGTTCTCACCTACTAAGTGTCGCTACATGAGTTTTGGGCCTATAAGGCTGCCGCAACCTCTTATCTTTGAAGGTAGCCATATTCAGTATAATTCAGTATATATAAGGGAGATAGGCAGAGCCTTTGAAAACCCTATTTACAGATAGACGCTAGCAAAACAAGCAAATGTTACATGGCGATAATCGTTTTAGTATATCAATCATTGCTGTCGACTAAATTATATGTTCATCAGAAGTAAAAATGCATCAAGTCTTCTTTTTAAACATTTCAACGCTTTCAGCCTGAACAACTGAGGCTGGCGAGTTTGTTCCATTCGTCAATCACCCGTTGGGAAAAGAAGTTGGCCCGCACTTCAAGTTTGGCGTGATTTCTTTTCAGTTTGTATTGGTGACCTCGGAGACTTGTCATGTTTGCCAATTCAAAAAGTTGGCCATCTGAAGAGCACAATCAACTCCTCTGACCAGTTTGAAGACTAAGATCATATCCCCTCTGTATTGCTATAAGAGGGAAAAATTTTAAGTCTTTCTAGGCGGCCCCTCATAGGGTAGGCATTCAAATCCGCTGACTAGTTTCGTTGCCCTCCGTTGAACTTTCTCCAGCAGAGCGTAGTCATGTTTTCGTCCAAGGGGCGCCACGCCTGAACGCAATATTCCAACACCGGCCGGATAAATGTTCCAAACACGCGCCCAAAAAGCTCTCCGTCAAAATTAACGAAGGACCTCCTGATTGCGCCTAAGATACACATAGCTTTCTTTGCGATATTCGCACAGTGCGACGATGGTTTGAGAGTTGGTGTTATCCATATACCCAAGTCCTTTAGAATGTTTACCTCCTGGAGTTGGTGACCACTGATGGAGTACTGGTATTCAAATCTAATCAGCCTTCTGGAACTAGACCGCAGTCGGATTATTTGGCATTTGTTAAGATTAAGGTTCAGCAGCCACTCATCACACCATGTTTGCAAGCGATCTAAGTTTTGTTGTAATTTTTCGCGCATCCTCCGGTTTTCAATCGAGTTCCATAACTTCAAATCGTCAGCGAACATTACCTTCTCGCATGTCAGACAATCCAGGCAGTCGTTTACGTATATCAGAAACAAAATGGGACCCAGAACGCTGCCCTGCGGAACTCCACTGTGAACGGTTTCCCAGTGAGACTTGGTGTCTCCGATACAAACACGCTGGCGCCTGTCTGTGAGAAAGTCGGCCAACCATTTTGAGTAGGTTATGACACCCATTTGACGGAGCTTAAAGATCAGACGTTTGTGTGGAACCCTGTCAAAGGCTTTGCTAAAGTCAATGTAGACCGCATCGACTGAAAACCCATTTCTAATGATTTTTGTCCAACTTTCCATGGATGTGAGCAGGTTGTGAGGCAGGATCGACCACTTCGAAATCCATGTTGATATGAACTAAGCAATCATAGAGATGTATTCTTATTTCTTCCTTTGGCACGCACCGTTAAATACCGTCAGTTTTTTCGGTAAACGCTATAACAATCTGGAATAAACTACCCAGAAGTATTAAAATTCAGGAAAACTATCCTTTGTTTACGAGAGCTGTCACTAGTTTTCTACATTCAGGACACCTTCCGCGAATTTTTGGGTGCTGATTCTCTGGAAGCTCTTTTCCGTTCTGATGGCGTCACGGGCTCTGAATCATGCGGACTTCATGCTGAAGGCAATATTGCTGGCTCTGCGGTCCGTAATCGGTTATTCTCAGTCACAGCTAGCAGCCGCTCGCCGGCATACTTGCTGCTAGTCGAAGACCAGATCCACAACACCGAAAGGAGAGTACTACACTGTGCACCGTCAACACTTCCCTGTCCTAAACTTTTAATCTGTTCAACAAGCTGCAGTTTTTCTCCTGAAAATACCTTAAGAACGATCAGGAGTTTTTCACTGTCAGCTGGACCCCCGTATATATCCTTTGACCTTGCCTGTAAACTGGCAATAAATAAATAAATATAAGTTATTCTCTTCAAGATGCCTCATAAGTTCCGTTTTGATTATCTTCTCCATCATTTTTGCAACAGATACTTGTGAGGCTGACTGGTCGGAAACTGTTTGGTGATGTCTCTCCTCCTTTATAGATGGGGGTTATGTTGGCTATCTTCCACTCGGTAGGCAGAGCCCCCGCCTCCATCGAACTTTCAAATATCTTGGAGAGCGGAGAGGCCAGCTGTTCTGTGAGTTCATTTAGAACTTTTGCGGATATACCATCTGGGCCAGGTGATTTAGTGGGCTGTAGCTGTTTCAGAGTTTTTCTTACTGTGTCCATTGGGAACGACACCGTGCTTATTTTGTTTGTAGATGTGGCAGTACTGTAGTATTCATCCTCGTCAAAAAATGGTTCCTCGGTATACACGGACATAAAGAAATTGGATAAGAGCTGGTCTTATCAGAGTTATCAGTTAACCTGTTTCCCTGATTGTCTTTAAGACAAAGGAATGCAGTCGCGATTTCGTTTTGCCTTATTAACGTAAGCATAAAACCTTTTCGAATGTTCTTGGTATGTCTTTAGCTATTTCTGACTCAAAGGCTGATCTTTCTTTTTCTCAGAAGATTCCGACACCGATTTCGCTGTTTCTTAAAAGCGGAAAATGTTCGGGTTGTTGATATCTGGCATATGTTCTCCACAGTCTTCTTTTTCTTCTTGAGATTCCTTTTTATTTCCGATGTCACCCACTCGGGTCGGGAGACGCATGATCGCCTTTTAAAGTGGGCAGAATTTCTCTACCAATTGGTGAATCAATTTTACTAATGAAGAACCAGGCAGCATTAGGGTCAGGTACATGTGCGGGGGCTCCAGTCTATCCCATTCAGTAATTCTTTCATTTTTGGGATAATCCCCTTTCCATACATTTCTCTGCCCTAACTGCACGACGTTTGGGTACAGAAAAAAATGACTGTACTCCCAAGCAGAACGCAATGATCACTTCGTCCAAGCGGCACGTAAGAACTTAATGCAAGGATGCAATTGCCGTCTCTACTAATGATTAGATCCAAACAGCTTGACTGCTGCCCATTTCGGAACCGCGTCTTCATTTGTGACATGTTGGGTAGAAACTCGTCATTTACCAGCTGAAGTAATTTCTGTTCAGATGAATTTTTCCGATCGTGAGCAGTACATTGACACCCAATCGATATCGGGAGCGTTGAAATCTCAAGTATTAATAAATGTTTGCTACGGCAGATTTGCTTTACCTCTGTGATGAGTGCTTCGTCCGTGTCCGTTCGCTGTCCTGGGGGTCGATATACCACGGCAATATGGAGGTCTGGTTGGTTTTGGGACTTTCAGTTTACAACAAAGTATTTCGCAAGACGAGATCCTATTTGGCGAGGGGCCCATCCGGAATGAAGTCAATGCCTTCTCGTATAAACATTGCGATTCCACCACCCCTACGTCCGTTTCTATCCATGCGGATAAGCTGAAAACCGTCTATTCGGACTTCTGTGTCTGCGATTTGTTCATTTAACCATGTTTCAGTTAGAGCTATGAAGTCAGGTTGTAAATGGTCCACGACCAGTTTAATTTCATCCATTTTTGTTCAATAGACTCTGCACATTTTGTGTACATCATTTTAATCTTGTTTTCCTTGCCTCGATTTCTGAAGATTTTTTTAGTTCTTTCTTCCACATGGAGATTTTTTTGCTGGATATTTCACAAGATATATCCAGTCTCCTGTCGGGGTTCAAATCTATAGGCATTTGTTGGGCTTTTTGACCGGCGTGGTTTGCCGTCAATTTCACCGGATGTTCCCATAAAAACAGAGCGCACCGTTTTGACTATTTTTGTTGTCTACTATTTTTCAAGTTTTGTTCCCCCTCGTATTGACGTCTTTTCAATTCTGCTACCAGTGTCCTCATTTTCATCCGATCAGTGGGAAAGTAATCCGGCTGGAAAAAAATCCACTATGATTCTTTCGTAGTCGGGACTTTCAAGAGAGCAATAGATCTACCTGCTTTTTGCTTCCCAAGACGACTTTTAACGGTCTTGGTCACACCTCATGCGTTTCATTTCTAAGGAGAGGCCCCAATCGAAAGATCTTTTTGATGTCGACTGTCACACCAGTTTCTTGCGTATCATTCAATAAATTTTGGAATGTCAGCAGATCCTGTTTTACCCTTTCTTTTGGCGTTTCCCCAGTAGCCTCTGAGACTCCCTGAACTACCAGACAAAGTGACCTATCAGGGAAAAAACTCGTTTCTGCATCCTGCTTTCTTTTTAGTGATTGAAGGGTTGAATCATACCCTTTGATACAGTCTTTAATACTGTGTTCAAATTTGTCTTCATCGGTGAGCCTGTTGGTTCATTTTTCGAGACATCTCTATGGACCTTTCAAACAGCGTGAGTTCTCCTGACAATGCGTTTGCACGAATAGCACCCGGAAAACCTGAATTTTGGTTTATGGCATCCAGGTCTGTCCGATGAAGTCGTGAGGCCACTTTTTCCGCCATTACTTTTGCTGGCTACCATGCCCTGCTTCATTGTTGTTCGATGGACATCTATAACGAGCATGCTTCTGTCAGCTCGTCCGTGGCAGTAAAGAAACCTTACGATTACTGTTTTTCGACTTTTTCAGAGACCGTCGATCGCTGATTTACTTTTTGTGCAGTCGGATTCTATGTGCACCAGATTTCCCGAACCTGGGGAAACGCAAGACACAATTTTCCTCCTCGCTTATTTTTCTTTCTGGTCATCTGTATTTCAACTGACTCCAGAGGTTTGTTCTAATGACTTCGTTCTTTTTTTCTCTTTTTTTGTTTCGCTTAATGTTGTGCCTATTGACTTCTACCGTTTTCCTTTCGATGATTTTTGTTCTAGCTTGCTGATGTTTTTCGGCTCATTTGCATCGTGTTTCGGCGAGTTAATTTTATTATGTTTTATGAGGACTGATATTATTTCCGATAGGAGATCGAGGTCTCCTTCTAATCTCAAAACTCTGGTTGTGAGTCCTCGGCATCCATCACAGTGTGCCAGCCCTTCGCTGTTTAGCTTAGTTTTGGCTATGTTTAGTAGTGCACTGCTTTCTCCATTATTGCTGCTTTGTGGTTTTTCTCGGTCTGCTGAGAGTGACTTGAGTATTTCTGGTAAGTTTTTGTCACATGAAATCGAAAACGGTTTACAAAGATAGGAGATCGTTATTTTTGTAGTTAGTATACTATTTGTTTTCTGCTGGCTTTCCGGGCGTGGCCGAGTGGTCAAGAGCATCGGTAGCTAATCGAGGAGGTTGGTGTTTCAGAGTCCTGGCTGAAGCAGTGAATAATTTTCTCGCGTGGTCGGGTCGTGAACATTTGCGTTTCCCATGCCAGCAAGATCTCTACGAGGATGCATTAAGTTTTAACGAGCAGCAAATTATCAAGCGAATAGTTTACTGAGCACAAAAGAAGTGCTTTTCCGAACCGAATTCACTATCGAAAGTTAATACGAAGCAAAAAGAATGATGCAGCCTTCGAAGTGGAGTTCGCCAGTGGTTCTCCGTTCCTTTCTGATGTAGACACCTTTCCTGGCAAGAGACTGTTTTCTGAAGCCCGTATGAGGCAGGATCAAATGAAGCTGAGTTAGCTTATTATTCGAGATTCTGATATCGATTTTTCGTGTGCCTGAATACACAATGTCTATAAACAATTATAGACTGATCCTGAAAAACAGACAATAAGTGATCCAATGACAACTTATTTCGTTTAGTCCTGACTTTGGGAACAGATTATTGGCCAAAAATCAAAAGCTTGGAGACGAGCGAATTTCAAACGGAGGTCCAACGACGCCGCTATTGAAACAATATGATTGAATGTTCCTCCATCCAGGACTTGGGCTTAAGCTACACCAATAAATTAGATCTTTCGCCTCATGCCGATAGAATTATGGCCAAAGCTGCTCAGATTTGCGGATTTATTTCTTATAATTTCTACCTTCCTGAAATTAAATTAAGACTTTATCGTATGTTTGTACTTCCCATTCTTGAATTTTGCTGTCCTTTCTTCGGTTTGATGAACGAATCTAGCCGTTCAAAAAAATTGAAAATGTTCAAAGAAATTTCACAAAAAAACTCCTATATCCGACTCTTGTAACTACTTTCTACTCAACAAGATGCCAGCTAACGAAGCTAAAATTTCTTTGGGTCAGGAGACTTGAAGCAGGCTTTTGTCTCCTTTTTCGTCTTAAAAATAGTTCAACTCTCCCAAAGCTTTCTGTCATTACCCCCGTTAGTCTTCCTTATAACCTAAGAAATTCTGAACTAATTATACCTCCCCTGCATCCTCCACGTGTAAACGCTCTCTCTTCTTTGCTTCTAGGTATAGTTTTTCTTTGGAATAACTTGCCAATTGAAATTAGGTCGTTAACTAGTCTATCTGCATTCAAGCGAAGACTGCACATTTATCTTAACACTGATTCTATTAACCTTTTATTTTTCCTCATCTTTTCCCGAGCAGCTTTCCCCATGACTGGGAGAAAGGAACATCGGGAATTTGAGTAACCCTCTTGAAACTATATTTACGCTACCTGGAGACGCCCATGAACTATAATGTCTCCTTATATCACCAGTCCTCCAAACGATGACGTCATTAGGACGTACAAATTCGGTGGTCCACAGTCTTAAATGCTGCGGTTTCTTTGGATACTAACCATCATCAGAATTCAATTCTGGATCCTATGATGCTCAGGACTTAAGTTCATTGACGCATTTTCGTGAGATTCTGTTTCATACGCCTAAGTGATCAAGAACGAATCAGCTCGACGTTTCATTATCTCATTCTGAAATGCTACTGCAGTATTACCCTATTCTACCACCTGACTATTTTTTCCTAAGCAGTTTTTTTCTCCTACCTTCTATTCGAAAATGAAGGCCTATTGAACTCTGCCTCCATTTTCATGGTAGGAGTTTTTTTCACTGCCTATTTTTTTCTAGTTCACCATTAATTTTTAAAAACATTGCTAACTGTTGACATAGCAGGAAAATTTATGAATTTGTACATTTTATCTGCACACATTGTCAGAACTTTATTTCGTTACTAATGTTTGCTTAGACAGTACCTTCCCGGTGCTAACCAAATATAAATTCTAAATAAATTCTAAATGTAGTAGTTATCTATTTTGATCTTAGTAAGGCATTCGATAAGGTGCCTCATAAACGACTTCTAGCTAAACTCGAAGCTATAGGATTTCGTAGTCCCCTTACTGACTTTATTAGATCATACCTAAATGATCGAAAACAAAAATTTTTAGTATGGTCCTCATACTCAAGTGCTACGCCGATTGTTAGTGGTGTCCTTCAAGGTACCGTATTAGGTCCTTTGTTGTTCTTACTGTATATAAATGATATTTCATCGATAGTTAAACATTCTCAATCTTTTATTTATGCTGATGACCTCAAATGCGTGTATTCCTTCTCTAACTCTACAACCGAGCGGTGCCTAGAACAAATTCATTCAGACTTAGACGCTCTTTCTGCCTGGAGCTTCACATGGCTAATGGCGTTCTCACCTACTTAGTGTCGCTACATGAGTTTTGGGCCTGTAAGGCTGCCGCAACCTCTTATCTTTGAAGGTTGCCATATGATTGAATGTTCCTCCATCAAGGACTTGGGCTTAAGCTAAACCAATAAATTAGATCTTTCGCCTCATGCCGATAGAATTACGGACAAAGCTGCTCTGATTCGCGGATTTATTTCTTATAATTTCTACCTTCCTGAAATTAAATTAAGACTTTATCGTATGTTTGTACTTCCCATTCTTGAATTTTGCTGTCCTTTCTTCGGTTTGATGAACGAATCTAGCCGTTCAAAAATTGAAAACTTCCAAAGGCAGTATCAGAATAGGAAGAACAAACATGCGGTACAGGTTCAACTTTATTTCCGGAAGGAAGACAGTTGATGTAAAACCATATCTGTGCAGCCTTTGAAATTCGATCTGCATGAGGCGATAATGCTAGCTTGTTCGTGTAACTTAGACCCAAGTCTTTATGGTTGATTTTTCTAAAAGTTTACTATTTTGACATACGATGGGTCCAGGAAGTCTATGCCAAAAACATGCAAAACTACTTTGGATGAAGAAATCTAACGCCAAGTCGAAGCTCCACGCGAAACGCATCGTCGATCAGTGTTGATTTTATCCACGTATTATTGGGCAGCGTCTTTAGAAAATGCAAACGCATTTGAGACGTCAGCGTCAAACAAAAGTTTGTGCATTTGTGCGTAAAGCTGAAATCGTTTATGTACAGAATAAAGAGAAGCTAGAACTGCTGAAGTCGCCACATCCAACCCGCCTAATGAATCTTTATCTGTTCCATTTGAGTTATAGGCAAATGCGTGGTGATCTCCCGCAAGACATTCCACTGTGCAGGGATTTGATTGTTGCCTCTAATTCTCGGACTTCTTTGAATTTGCTGCCACGACCCATCTCCGAGGTCACCCATTGAAACTGCGTGTCCAGCAGGCGAGACTGGATGTGCACAAGTTCTCCTTCTCGTCAGAGTGGTTAAAACCATGGAATGCCCTCCCTGAAGACGTTGTGATGTCACCATCGCTGGAAAGCTTTAAATGGAACCTTGACAGTTTTATGTTCTGCAACGAGCCTGAGCGATGAGGAATGTATCTTAACCCTTGAGAGTCGTGCACCACTTGTCATATTTTATAACCGCATTTGTACCTTTGCAACCCACACGGTTTCTCTGTATACCGCACTTAATTTTACGTTACAAATAGGGTACTCAAAGGCCCATGCCTATTTTCCTCAATAAATTGAATTGAAATTGAATTGAAGTGAGCTGACAGGTAGCTCAAAATCTCGTTTTAAGGAACTCGTCCAGGGACGCACCCAGTAAGTTTTTCTCGGTTAAGTGATGCATCATCTCATTTACGGGATGATAAGCAGCAATGCAACGTTTGTAAAAGCGAGGCTACTAAGCTGCTTCTAAATTCAAACTGAACATACTGCAAAATCGTTGGAATACCCAAAAATGCTATATGGCTACATACGGAGTACAAAGAGAATGCAGGAAATGATTCCTGCCATTAGTTCTGCAAGCGGAAAACTAAAGACCGATGACCAGGTTAAAGCATCCATTCTTTCCATATTCTGTCAGACTCTCTTCGCCCGAGAGCCTATTTCTTCTGATGCTATTCTACCCGTTTATCAACCAATGTTTCCCTTCTTCTCCTTTATTCTCCTCCTCCTAATCCACAACTGAGAACCAATAATTTTCACTGACCATATTTAGGTCCGAATTACTCCGTTTAAAGCCTACTAAGTCTCCTGGGCCGGAGAGAATTCCTGCACTAACACAGAGAAATTGCTGCCGAACTGTGCGAACCACTGTCCGTTATATTCCAAAAGTCATTTACAGAAAGCGAACTCCCGGAAGAATGGAAGTGCGCATTCATCCCCCTGCTCTGTAAGGGAGGTTCACGACTGGACTGTGAAAATTACCACCCTGTCAGTTTAACTTGCATAGCGTGTAAAATAAGGGAGCATATTATCAAGTGGCATTTAATGCGCTATTTGGAAAAAACCAAATATTATGCGATGTCCTACATGGCTTCCATCCAGGAGGTTCCTGTCTCACGAGTGCTCTTCTGTCACAAGAGAAAAGGGACAAAGGCCACAGATAAAGGTTATCTAGTAGATGTCTTTTTTTACTTGAAGAAGGCTTTTGGTAGCGTAACACAAAGCTTCTTTTATAGAAGATTTAAGAGATAGGAATTCGAAGAAAACTTTGATTGTATCTAAGAGTTTCTTGTCTTTCAAAGAACAGAGAGCTGTTGTTGGAAACTCTAGCTCATAATTGGCAAAAGTTAAAAGTGGTGTCCCACAGGGTTCTGTTTGAGGCACCCTGCTCTTCATAATCTACGTGAACGTCTGTCTCACTGACTTTGATTGTGAAACTTTCATGTTAGCAGCTGACATTAAAATATGAAATGAAGTCAGCTGCGCTGATTATGCAAAAGGAATACAACTGAATATCGACAGAAAAGTGCCTGGTTGGTCAGGTTGCTTTTTAAGTTTAATTTATCCAGGTGTGTGATCCTACACATAAGCACCGGTCGAAAAGTATCTGGGACACACCAGTACTTTCTAATGGCACTGCATTAAAAGAAGTTGAAAGACAAAAAGATCTGGGCATGTGGACACCTGCGAATTTGATGCCCTCAGAACGCTGTAAGAAACGTGAATGTTACATTGGATCAGAAGTGCGGTTAAAATATTTCCCTTGATCTCTTCGGAAAAGTGCTTGGTGTCTTCATGAGACTACATTTAGATTACGGAATACCAGCCTGGTTACCGTGGATGAAGAAAGATCTTGACCTCCTAGAAGAGGTGCAATGGAGAGCAAAGAAAATGATCGAAGTTCGTTAGGCATCACGTACCCAGTCAGACTAGCAAAGGTTGACTTATTTCCTCTTCCTTACAGGCACTTACGGTGTAGCCTGCTCAGGACATTCCGGATTATCAGGGGCCATCATTCTTCCCTGAGATTGAGGGATTTATTCGAAATTGCCTGCACAACTTACTTGCCTGGTCGTCCGTATGAGGTTCAGTGTATTCAGTGGGTTTGAGGGAAATAGGCCTACGGCTTTGAAATTCCTATTCTTACATAACAATCGCAAGAATCAGAAGCAATGTAAATACGCAAGTTTAATGTCATTATCAGAAATATCCCCCACACAGTTAACTCCACACCATCAATCCAACAACTCATACACTCGTGTCGTCTAAACATCAGCATAG
>WEDG01003188.1:0-44696 GCA_017591395.1 Schistocephalus solidus
GGATATATTTACCAGCGGGCTTTTCTGCCTTTGATGAAGACTGCTTTGCCAAAAGTCTTTTCGAACTCTTTTTACGGCCGCAATTAGAGTTCGCCATCCAAGCTTGGAGACCCTGGAACGCGAAAGACGTCAATATCCTCGAAAAAGGTTCAAAGGCGTGCAACCAAACTTGTGTGACTGTACAGGGCTCATTACCCCTATGCAAACCCGATTAGCTAACCTTGATCTTTCCCTTGAGTTGCAAGCAGCCACGAGGTGACCTGATACAAACATTCCTGTATCATGTGCGGTCAGGGCTGCTGCCTCGCACCTGGAGACTTCTTCCAGTTAGCAACAACCACGAACTTGAGAGGGCATCCACTCAAACTACGTGTAACTGGGGCCAGACTGGATACATGAAAAAGTTCTTCTTCTCAGGAGAGCGGTCGACGCTTGGAATGCTCTGCCTCTGGATGTTGTTATGAAATGCTACTTCCGTTGAACTTTTTAAGAAAAACTTGACCAGTATAGCAGTGCCCACTATAATATCCCCAGATCTTCTTAGTCACGTCCCAGTTGAATAACACTCTTATATGACAATACTACTTTCTATATTACAGTACCAATTTTTATAGCATTTTTATTAGCTCAAACTCGTCGCATATGCCTCACTCCCACGAGAATCTCGTCACCAACAATATCATGTACTCCATGTTCTTCGTAATATGCGAGAACACATTTTATGTTTTGCACTCTTTTCGATGAGCCAACAGCTGCTTATTTTTCCGCACGCTATTATGTAAACCAACTTACATTTTCATGATGTACCAAAGAGCTTTTTTGCCATACTGTAACCAAGAGGGAGTTCAAAGGCGTTTGCCTATCTTTCCTTAATAAACTTGACTTGACTTTGACTTGGGGGTCGGGACCGCAAAAGTGTCACATAGCAAATCGATGGCCATTTGGTAATCCGCTGTGTGGAACCTCTGTCTGCTGGTTTGTATGTCATTTAATTCTCCCTGCTGCCATTTCCCTCTAAAACAACAACATTTTTGGCTTTTAACAGTGCCCTCAACCGTCGGTGTCCCGCCAGGTTTGTCATTTTGTGCAAAAACACATCTTCCTTCTCCCTGGAAATAGTCTTTTAGTGGAAAGAAAACTCGAATCTCATGTTTAAGGTAGCTGGCGTGTTATATCAGGTTGTCTCGCCCAAAACGCGATTGGCTGGTGTCGCCAATCATCAAGATCACTTGTTGGGGGTTGTTTTTTGTAGTTCAGGGAGAACCCTTAAAAGGTATTTTATTTTTAAACCCCTGCTATCCATATCTTTGTCGCAGCTCTCTTGAATGTGTGCCAACAAAATGTTATGC
The DNA here is from genome assembly GCA_017591395.1 of Schistocephalus solidus. Lineage (NCBI taxonomy): Eukaryota > Metazoa > Platyhelminthes > Cestoda > Diphyllobothriidea > Diphyllobothriidae > Schistocephalus > Schistocephalus solidus. Next base: position 1,350 of record WEDG01003188.1, read on the forward strand.
TTTGGCTGTTCGACTGGCGATGAAATGGCGGTAACGTCACATTTCGGAATTCCCATTTCTAGCACAAATGTCGGAACAGTGACGAAGTAAACTGGGCACCATTTTCCATCACAATCTCGGCGGGGATGACATATCAGGAGATAATGTCTTCCGGCTTTTTTGCTGTGACCTCGAAAGTAGCTGCCGCAACGTAAAAAACCCTCAGCCACTCCCGACCATTTGTCGACGACCACTATAACAATTCGTTTGAAAACGGTTCAGTGAAGTGCATATGGACTCTAGTCCATGATCTTGTCACCTTTGGCCATGGCACGGGAGGTACTTTTGGTGGTTTCTTACCAAAACGTCCACATGGCCTGCAAATTCAAACGAAAGATTCCACATCATTATCAATTCCTGATCAATATACTATCTTCGGGTCAGATGTTTCATATGGGTCATACCCTGGTGCCCGGCGTGATATTCACGTAAAACCCTGTTGCTGATTTTTCGCTGGAACCACCAATCTACCATCATAGATTATGCATTTTGCAGTGATTTACAACTTTAGCGAGCAACTACGATCGACAAAACGATTACATGCTAAGAAATAAAAGAGAACGGTAATGGGAGTAAGCAGGCGGAACGCCAGCAGTCCACCAGGAGTTCAAACTCGGCTAGAAAGTTGGAGACAATGATTTCACGGAGGACATCGGAAATCACAAAAACCATGAGAAAGACCGGCTTAGGCCAATGTTAAAGGTGAGGGAAAACATTAATAGGTGGGAATGGGGGAAGAGTTAATAGCTTGGAGATGCAGATTATCGTTGGGACCGCGGTGGTCAGCTGGAATGGGAGGAACTTCACTGATTTGAGTTCCAGTGTCCACTAGGAATCGTCTCTGGGTGAAAGCTGAGACCAGAGCCAAATGAGATAGAGAAGGTGGTCGCCTCTATTCTCTGGCAGACTAATTCCCCTGCTGGGATTTGAAGGAACAGATGAAGAGCACCGATGGGCCTTTGCGCCAAAATTGGTATTTTACCAACTGGCATCAGCATTTGGATGTCACGAGTGGGACAGATGACGTCTGGGTGAGTGACTGGATGATTGGCGTGAGGCAAGGCGCGCAAGTTGGAGTTTAAGCGGAGCCATCTCAGTCTTCATGGCCACCATATGCGTCACAAGGTGCTTCTAAGGCGTCGGTAAGGAGGCACTGGAGAGCTGGGCAATAAAGGGTGGCTGGAACCGCTGACCCTCCGAAATCCTGTCCGACATCTTGGCTAGGCAGGAGACTGAGAGGTCCTCTGAGCCGGATGCCCAAATGGCTTGAACATCCGTCGACAGACGCTCAAGGAACCTGTCCTTAAATATTTGTCATCAATGTGCAACTCACCACGACGTGTTTGCATTCGTCAAAACAGTTTGCTGGGTTTCCAATTCAATTCAATTCAATTCAATTTATTGAGGGAAATAGGCATGGGCCTTTGAGTACCCTATTTGTAACGTAAAATTAAGTGCGGTATACAGAGAAACCGTGTGACAAGTGGTGCACGACTCTCGAGGGTTAAGATAAATGCCTCATCGCTCAGGCTCGTTGCGGAACATAAAACTGTCAAGGTTCCTTTTAAAGCTTTCCAGCGATGGTGACATCACAACGTCTTCAGGGAGGGCATTCCATGGTTTTAACCACTCTGACAGAGAAGGAGAACTTGCGCACATCCAGTCTCGCCTGCTGGACGCACGCAGTTTCAATGGGTGACCTCGGAGATGGGTCGTGGTGGCAAATTCAAAGAAGTTCGAGAATTCCAGGCAACAATCCAATCCCTTCACAATGCGGAATGTCTGCAGGAGATCACCACGCATTTGCCTATAACTCAAAGGGAACAGATTAAGATTCATTAGGCGGGTGGGATATGGCAAAGGAGCTTTGACTTCTAACCATTTTTGGTGGTTTTCCTCTGGACTCTTTCGAGGCAGTTCTGATCTTGAACTGTCCAGGGTTTCCAGGCGTGCATAGCATATTCCAAATGTGGCCTAATGAATGTTCCAAAGGTCTTAGCAAAAAGATCTTCATCGAAATCCAAAAAGGCTCGTCTGATGGCATGCAACACCGAAATCGCCCTCTTCGCCACTTTCGAGCAGTGAGACGATGGTTTTAAGGTGGTGGTCATCAGCACACCAAGGTCCTTTTGGGTTTCCACGTCTTTTAAGGCTTCACCGTTGAGAAAGTAACTTCTACTTTCGGCAGATCCAGACGGGTTGCCTAAGCGAAGTATTGTACACTTATCGACGTTGAACCGCAAAAGTCACCCAACCACTCCTAGCAAATTAGCTGGTGATACCGTTGACGGTTAGCCATAGTAAGCAGGCGAACGAGAGCGTCTTTAAGCTGGGTGTACGGTTAGTCAGTTGGCGAACTCTGGATGACTGTCTGAACCCGAGAAAGCCCGTGCAATGGCAAAGCCTGAACAAGCCTGTAAAATGTTGGTTACTTCCTTGGAGTGAAAACTAAACAGGATGTGAGAGAATTAAAGTTCGGGTGCATTTGTCCGAAAATCGCGCAAGGAATGAGACACCGCAATAATAGCGCTGTCCATGATAACTGCAGCATTGCGAGGAACCGCGTGAAAGTGCATGCAGGCAAAGGGCTAATAAGGCACTGCGCAATGATTGGCTGGCTCTTGTCAGTGAATGTAAGCACGTGAAAAAGGCAGCGCACGTTCTCTTTCAGGGTAACCGCTTTTGTAGCAAGCACAGGACGATTTCACGCTAAGAAATAAGAGAGAAAAAGCCACGACGATGGTAACGATATGACGGAATCCACCTGAAAAGCAAAAAGCAATAGGTGGAAAAATCAATTCATGTCACCGAACCACAAACAAGTTGGTGTGGCACGTTCACTGCTCCTTGCCTAGTTAACCGTATATTTTAAAGATTGTTGACTATTGTTTTAAAAAAGCGCATCGTTCCAAATGAGATATGTCTATCATACTACTCGTTTCTGCTGTTCATATGGCTGTTCAAATATTGCACAGCTTATCCACTTTGTATTTATTTAAACCGCGATAATAATTTTGTAATTATGGGACCCTCTGGGCTTACATATACAATTTATTTATTTATTTACTGTTAATAAATGCCAACTTAAACAAATATGGGCACATGCAAACTAAGTTAATGTGTAACAAGTGGATTAACTGTAGAAAGTAGTGTACCAAATAAAATATGGCAAAGAGATACCGCAAAACTGCTTCTTCCAATCTCTGAAGTGCCTTTATAGCTAATGTACCTTATCTTCAGTCGGCCAACCTTTCCAAATAAACTCCTTTACTTGGTGTAATAGGGCGTCTGCTGTGGTGGTTGCGCTGATATGTTTGTCTGCGAGGAGCGCCTGCCGGATGACGCCTCTGAATTCTTCGTCATCTTGTATCAAAGGGCTTGCGACTACCACATCTTCCTGATTTTTGTTTCTTACGCTCAGTCGCGATAAAGCATCTGGAGCTTCGAACTTCTGAGTGGGCACGTACTGAACTGTGAAGTGATAACTCAAGAGGGTGTGCTCCACCGTTGTATCTTCTTCACCGCGTACTTTTGGCATGCTACGTTTTGTCCCCAGCAAACACTTTTAGTGGCTGATGATCTGTGTGGAGTACTAAAAGTCAACCATAAAATGAACGGATGAAATTTCTCATGGGCAAAGATGATTGGCAGTGCCTCTTTCTCTATTTGACTGTAGTCTTGTTCAACCTTTGTGAGTGCTCTGGTGATATGCATCAAGGGCACGATATTTCCGTTTGCACCCCTTCTGAAGAAGAACGCTGCCTAACCCGTACTCAGCTGCATCCGCCTGAACGATAGAATGTTTATCGGCTTCCAAATGTGAGACCACAGTCGACTCCATTACTCTTCGCCTTTATACTGTCAAACGCTTCCTGACAGTCTGTAGACCAGGCATGTTTTGCAGCTTTGCGAAGCAGGCTTTTAAAAGTTGGCTTTAAAATGTGTAGTCCTGCAATAAATGGCCAGTAGTAGCTAACCAATCCCAAAAATGATTTAAGTTCACGTACATTTTTTGGCACCTTCACATTCTTGAATGCTGCAACTCTCTCTGGATCTGCTAAGCGTCCCACCTTGCTTACCAAAATTCCCAAGTAAAGAATTTCCATTTGAAGAAACTTGCTCTTCTGCATGTGAAATTTAAGGCCATAATCAATAAGATTTTCAATAACCTTATCGGGTCTTTGAAGCAATTCCTCATCTTAACGACTGACAACCAAAATGTCATCCGGGTTGGCAACGGTCTCAGAGACATTTGTAAGCATGTTGTCCATTAGCTGCTGGAATATTCTGGGTGCCATTTTGACGCCATAGTGGAGACGAATATATTTAAGTCGACCCTTATGTGTATTAACTGTTAACATCTCCTGCGCGGCCTCATCAACTGGTTACTTTAGATATGCCTTAGAACGATCAATCCTCGCGAAAACATTTCCTCTATTCAACGTCACAAAAATGTGTTTCACAGTCGGCGGATGTTATTGATCGTCTTCTAACACGTCATTCAAACCAGTTAAGTAATCTGCGCACAACCTTATTCTCCCAATAGGTTTCTTTAACGCCAATATCGGGTCTGCCCTTGCTGAATAGTTTGTGGGGTAGATAATGCCATTCTGCTGTGAGTTCTCCAGGTTCTTCCTCGACCGCTGATTGTACTGCAAATGGGACGCGTTGACTCTGTTTAAATACTGGTTTCTTCCCTGACTTAATCCTCAAAATTACTTTAGTTTTTGTGCACGGTCCGACTAAAATCTCCATGCGTTTGGCATACCTTTTTATCAGATCCTCTCCCATAATTTTTACAGCAGGGCGTATGTCCTGGAATGCTCGACTACACAGATCAAACTGTGAGATGGTCGTCTTGCCAAGCAGATCGTTTTTGGACTTCGAGACGTAAATATCTGAGAGACAGGCTTTATCCTTAAAAACTATAGTGGCCTGGAAAACACTCTTAAAGTGTATTTGTGTATTATCTGATGCTCAGGTACGGAAGGGCTGATGGTTTTAGTTCAGGTGACCCAAGAGCCTACCACATGTCTATGCTGATTATCATGAGGTCTGAAGCCATATCAACCTGCAGCATAGCGTATTTTTCATCAATACTGACCGTCAAGTATTTTCTGTCTTCGCAACGAAGTACCTGGGAATCACCCTGCGCAATTGCATTACATCACTTTCCTGGACTCGACTGTTTTGTGTGACGGTTTGCCGCTTTGTGACTGACCTGGCAACACTTGTAAAATCTTTTCGTGTGATACGGACAAGCTGACACGAAGTGCTATCCGCCACACTGCCAGCAAGCTGGCTTAGATTTCCTCGCAAAAACTAGTGTTCTCCTTCCGTTTCAAAACACGCATATGTTGCCTGATTATGTCACCGATCAGCCGCGTGTCGTTTTTGATATTCATGCTCCAGACACTCCTTTGCTTCTTGTTGCACCACCATCTGGGCTTTCTGATCTAGTTGACAGAGTAATCGTTTGCAGACATTAGCGTCTACCAGCACATTTCGTGATTTTATGAAATGAAGGGACTATATGTGCTGACTGGTGGCCTGTTCCAGGCCTGCTTGATGGTAGACATCATTCAATTGGCCAGCTAGATCAAAATAATCTGCATAAGGCTGCCTTTCTATGTTTAAACACTCAAAACATCGATTGAATAGGGACTTTGATAAACTTAACAACGATTTTAAATTCTTACTGGTTTCCTCAAATGAAATGTCAACCGGCTTCTTTGGCAACAGGAAATTTACTAACCGCTTTTGTTCGCGCTGGCCTAGCTCCAAAAGCAGGACTTCCACTTTTTCTTTGTCCTCCAATTTTGAGCCTTCCTCTTCAAGAAGCGTTACCAAAATTCAAAATTGATTTCACCGTCGGGATCGTAAGCGAATTCTGTGATGATGGCTGTATTTAATGCCAGTTTACAGGCATTGTCAGATGAAATATTCAGTGGAGATAAGGCTGGCAGTGTAAACAACACCTGAATATATATCATTATAAGTGTACCAGTCATCGAGATGTATTTTTATTTCTTCATTTGGCACGCACAGTAAGAACCCGACAGTTTTTTTCGGTAAACGCTATAGCAATCTGGAATAAGCTACCTAGAAGTATCAAAATTAAGCAAAGCTATCACTCGTTTACGCGAACTGTTAATAGTTTTCTACATTCAGGACACCTTCCAAAACCTTTGGGTGCTGACTCTGTTGAAGCTCTCTTCGGTTCTGATGGCGTTCACGGACTCTGAATCCTGTGCCGGTCTTCATGCTGAGGGGAAAAATTACTGGCTCTACAGACCTAAATCGGCTTATTTTTCAGTTGACAGCGAATAGCCGCTCACCGACATACCTGCTAGTGCAGAATACCGGATCCGTAACACTAAATGGAGAGGTTCGTCACCGGGCACCTGTGTTAACGCGTCCCTGTCCAGAACTTTAATTACTCAATAAGCTGCAGGTTTTTCTCCTGAAAACACATTAAACAACGATCAGGAGTTTTTTTCACTGTCAGCTTGACCCTCTACTGTATATATATATTTTTTTGACCTTGCCTGTAAACTGGCAATAAATAAATAAAATAAAATAAAATAAAAACAAATATCAACATGGATTTCGAAGTTACCGATCCTGCCTCACAAACCTTCTCTCATCCATGAAAAGTTCGACAAAATCATTAGAAATGGGTTTGTTAGTCGATGCGGTCTACATTGACTTAAGCAAAGCCTTTGATAGGGTTCCACACAGACGTCTGATCTTTAAGCTGCGTCAAAGAGATGTGACTGGCAACCTACTCAAATGGTTGGCCGACTTTCTCACAGGCAGGCACGAGCGTGTTTGTACTGCAGACGCAAAGTCTCACTGGGAAACCGTTCAGAGTGGAGTTTCCGCAGGGCAGCGTTCAGGGTCCCATTTTGTTTCTGATATACGTGAACGACTGCTTGGATTGTCTGACATGTGAGAAGATAATGTTCGCTGACGATCTGAAGTTATGGAACTCGATTGTAAACCCGGAGGATGCACGGAAATTACAACAAAACTTAGATCGCTTTCAAACATGACGTGATGAGTGGCTGCTGAACCTTAATCTTAACAAATGCCAAAAAATCCGACTGCGGTGAAGTTCCAGAAGGATTATTAGGTTTGAATACCAGTACTTCATCAGTGGTCACCTACTCCAGGAGGTAAATATTCTAAAGGACTTGGGTATATGGATAACACCAACTCTCAAACCATCGTCGCACTGTGCGAATATCGCAAAAAGCTATGTGTATCTTAGGCGCAATCAGGAGTTCCTTCTTTAATTTTGACGGAGAGCTTTTTGGGCGCGTGTTTGTAACATTTATCCGGCCGGTGTTGGAATATTACCTTCAGGCGTGGCGCCCTTGGACGAAACATGACTACGCTCTGCTAGAGAAAGTTCAACGGAGGGCGATGAAACTAGTAAATGGATTGGAATGCCTACCCTATGAAGGCCGACTAGAAAGACTTAAAATTTTTCCTCTCTCTCTTAAAGGCAATACAGAGGGGATATGATCTTAGTCTTCAAACTGGTCAGAGGAGTTGATTGTGCTCTTCAGATGGCCAACCTTTTTTAATTGGCAAACATGAAAATTCTCCGAGGTTACCAATACAAACTGAAAAGAAAACACGCCAAACTTGAAGTGCGGGCCAACTCCTTTTCCCAACGGGTGATTGAAGAATGGAACAAACTGCCAACTTCGGTTGTTTAGGCTGAAAGCGTTGAAATGTTTAGAAGAAGACTTGATGAATTTTTACTTGATGGACATTTTTAGTCGACAGCAATGAGCGATATACTAAAACGACTATCGCCATGTATCATTTGCTTATTTTGCTAGCGTCTATTTGTAAATAGGGTTTTCAAAGGCTCTGCCTTTCTTCCTTATATATACTGAATTATACTACTTAAGCAGGAAAGTTATTAGAGTATGCTATTTTTCGCTAAGAAATATACAGACCGCAGAACCTTATTCTCGAATACCATTTATGTCTCGGACGATGTCTTATAGTGAAGCAAGCCCATAAATTAAATATATAGCAGCCGGTTCCTCGTCACTTTTCGGTGCTCCTTTTCTCAGCCGACAGTCGCGAATGCCTGCTTACCCGTAGGTATTCTACCAACGCACAACCAGCCCTTAGACTTGATCTGAGGTTCATCATGGCTGCGTCCACAACTGGGGTCAGCTTGCTTTGTCACACATTGGCACTTGTGTTTATACATGTAATATTCAGCATTTGAACCAATTTCCACCTAAAACCACTTATACGTGTCTAATTAGACAGCCACGTCGTCACACAGCAAGCAAGCGCGTAAAAAACTTACCGCTTCTCACGGGATAACAGACAGACATTCTGTCCTGCCACGCCAACAAACAGCCATCTTACGGCAACTTTCCTGTTTTCCGAATAAATCGCTCCTCAGAGCTCATTGACTTCTCATGTAGACATAACGAATTCAATAAGTGGTGTTAAAGGCGATGTCATAGCATTGACAAACGTGCTAAAACATTTTTGTATGTGGAGAGAACAGTCCAACATAGCAAACTATGCCAACGTTAATCTTTGAAAATGATCTGCGGATATTGGTTAAGATACGCATCAAATTCGAAAAATGGCCATTTTTATGGTCGACAACGGATTTTTTCACTAGGAGTTGAGTTTAAGTTACGAAGACGGGAACCATAGTCGAGTCATGGCCCAAGTCGGAAATATCACGTGATGACGCACGCAAAAACAGGCCAAGCCAGCTGAGAAAATAGCGTAGGATCTAGGCAACCAATCAGTGTGCGCCACTGCACCGAGCACGCATGAAACCCTGATGCACGCGTACGGTCCAAACTTTTGAGAAGTTTCCGTGAGGGGATTCCTGTGTGAGATGTGACCAATAAACGTGAACCATGTTGCAGGCCAGAAGGTTCCAGAACGCTCTCCGTGACTGTCACGCCATTGACCGGAACATCAGAGAACACCCAGAACTCAATAAATAAATGAGAAAAATATATGAGCAGCAGATCCACTGTCTTCTGCTGGCCCACAATAATTTGCTTTTCCAGAAAACCCGCTTTGCCTTCTCCTCTATCACATCCATTGGGTTAGAACAAAATGGCGACGCAGATGTCCAAACTTATGATTACATCAGAACAAATGCAGCAGTTATTCGACGCATAACGGATCTGTTTTGCGGCTCTGCATTCAGAAATGCCGAAACGTTGGATTCCGGCTGGGAGGAACAAACGAAAATAACCTGAATAAAAAAGAAAGGAAAAACCTTTATAATGATATATATTCAGGTGTTTTTTACACTGCCAGCCTGATCTCCACTGAATATTTCATCTGACAATGCCTGTAAACCGGCATTAAATACAGCCATCATCACAGAATTCGCGTACGATCCCGACGGTGGAATCAATTTTTTGAATTTTGGTAACGCTTCTTGAAGAGGAAGGCTCAAAATTGGAGGACAAAGAAAAAGTGGAAGTCCTGCTTTTGGAGCTAGGCCAGCGCGAACAAAAGCGGTTAGTAAATTTCCTGTTGCCAAAGAAGCCGGTTGACATTTCATTTGAGGAAACCAGTAAGAATTTAAAATCGTTGTTAAGTTTATCAAAGTCCCTATTCAATCGATGTTTTGAGTGTTTAAACATAGAAAGGCAGCCTTATGCAGATTATTTTGATCTAGCTGGCCAATTGAATGATGTCTACCATCAAGCAGGCCTGGAACAGGCCACCAGTCAGCACATATAGTCCCTTCATTTCATAAAATCACGAAATGTGCTGGTAGACGCTAATGTCTGCAAACGATTACTCTGTCAACTAGATCAGAAAGCCCAGATGGTGGTGCAACAAGAAGCAAAGGAGTGTCTGGAGCATGAATATCAAAAACGACACGCGGCTGATCGGTGACATAATCAGGCAACATATGCGTGTTTTGAAACGGAAGGAGAACACTATTTTTGCGAGGAAATCAAAGCCAGCTTGCTGGCAGTGTGGCGGATAGCATTTCGTGTCAGCTTGTCCGTATCACACGAAAAGATTTTTACAAGTGTTGCCAGGTCAGTCACAAAGCGGCAAACCGTCACACAAAACAGTCGAGTCCAGGAAAGTGATGTAATGCAATTGCGCAGGGTGATTCCCAGGTACTTCGTTGCGAAGACAGAAAATACTTGACGGTCAGTATTGATGAAAAAAATACGCTATGCTGCAGGTTGATATGGCTTCAGACCTCATGATAATCAGCATAGACATGTGGTAGGCTCTTGGGTCACCTGAACTAAACACCATCAGCCCTTCCGTACCTGAGCATCAGATAATACACAAATACACTTTAAGAGTGTTTTCCAGGCCACTATAGTTTTTAAGGATAAAGCCTGTATCTCAGAAATTTACGTCTCGAAGTCCAAAAACGATCTGCTTGGCAAGACGACCATCTCACAGTTTGATCTGTGTAGTCGAGCATTCCAGGACATACGCCCTGCTGTAAAAATTATGGGAGAGGATCTGATAAAAAGGTATGCCAAACGCATGGAGATTTTAGTCGGACCGTGCACAAAAACTAAAGTAATTTTGAGGATTAAGTCAGGGAAAAAACCATTATTTAAACAGAGTCGACGCGTCCCATTTGCAGTACAATCAGCGGTCGAGGAAGAACCTGAGAACTCACAGCAGAATGGCATTATCTACCCCACAAACTATTCAGCAAGGGCAGACCCGATATTGGCGTTAAAGAAACCTATTGGGAGAATAAGGTTGTGCGCAGATTACTTAACTGGTTTGAATGACGTGTTAGAAGACGATCAATAACATCCGCCGACTGTGAAACACATTTTTTGTGACGTTGAATAGAGGAAATGTTTTTCGCGAGGATTGATCGTTCTAAGGCATATCTAAAAGTAACCAGTTGATGAGGCCGCGCAGGAGATGTTAACAGTTAATACACATAAGGGTCGACTTAAATATATTCGTCTCCACTATGGCGTCAAAATGGCACCCAGAATATTCCAGCAGCTAATGGACAGCATGCTTACAAATGTCTCTGAGACCGTTGCCAACCCGGATGACATTTTGGTTGTCAGTCGTAAAGATGAGGAATTGCTTCAAAGACCCGATAAGGTTATTGAAAATCTTATTGATTATGGCCTTAAATTTCACATGCAGAAGAGCGAGTTTCGTCAAAAGGAAATGCTTTACTTGGGAATTTTGGTAAGCGAGGTAGGACGCTTAGCAGATCCAGAGAGAGTTGCAGCATTCAAGAATGTGAAGGTGCCAAAAAATGTACGTGAACTTAAATCATTTTTGGGATTGGTTAGCTACTACTGGCCATTTATTGCAGGACTACACATTTTAAAGCCAACTTTTAAAAGCCTGCTTCGCAAAGCTGCAAAACATGCCTGGTCTACAGACTGTCAGGAAGCGTTTGACAGTATAAAGACGAAGAGTAATGAGTCGACTGTGGTCTCACATTTGGAAGCCGATAAACATTCTATCGTTCAGGCGGATGCAGCTGAGTACGGGTTAGGCAGCGTTCTTCTTCAGAAGGGTGCAAACGGAAATATCGTGCCCTTGATGCATATCACCAGAGCACTCACAAAGGTTGAACAAGACTACAGTCAAATAGAGAAAGAGGCACTGCCAATCATCTTTGCCCATGAGAAATTTCATCCGTTCATTTATGGTTGACTTTTAGTACTCCACACAGATCATCAGCCACTAAAGTGTTTGCTGGGGACAAAACGTAGCATGCCAAAGTACGCGGTGAAGAAGATACAACGGTGGAGCACACCCTCTTGAGTTATCACTTCACAGTTCAGTACGTGCCCACTCAGAAGTTCGAAGCTCCAGATGCTTTATCGCGACTGAGCGTAAGAAACAAAAATCAGGAAGATGTGGTAGTCGCAAGCCCTTTGATACAAGACGACGAAGAATTCAGAGGCGTCATCCGGCAGGCGCTCCTCGCAGACAAACATATCAGCACAACCACCACAGCAGACGCCCCTATTACACCAAGTAAAGGAGTTTATTTGGAAAGGTTGGCCGACTGAAGATAAGGTACATTAGCTATAAGGCACTTCAGAGATTGGAAGAAGCAGTTTTGCGGTATCTCTTTGCCATATTTTTATTTGGTACACTACTTTCTACAGTTAATCCACTTGTTACACATTAACTTAGTTTGCATGTGCCCATATTTGTTTAAGTTGGCATTTTATTAACAGTAAATAAATAAAATAAATTGTATATGTAAGCCCAGAGGGTCCCATAATTACAAAATTATTATCGCGGTTTAAATAAATACAAAGTGGATAAGCTGTGCAATATTTGAACAGCCATATGAACAGCAGAAACGAGTAGTATGATAGACATATCTCATTTGGAACGATGCGCTTTTTTAAAACAATAGTCAACAATCTTTAAAATATACGGTTAACTAGGCAAGGAGCAGTGAACGTGCCACACACCAACTTGTTTGTGGTTCGGTGACATGAATTGATTTTCCACCTATTGCTTTGCTTTTCAGATGATTCCGTCATATCGTTACCATCGTCGTGGCTTTTCTCTCTTATTTCTTAGCGTGAAATCGTCCTATTGCTTGCTAAAGCGGTTACCCTGAAAGAGAACGTGCGCTGCCTTTTTCACGTGCTTACATTCACTGACAAGAGCCAGCCAATCATTGCGCAGTGCCTTATTAGCCCTTTGCCTGCATGCACTTTCACGCGGTTCCTCGCAATGCCGCAGTTATCATGGACAGCGATATTATTGCGGTGTCTCATTCCTTGCGCGATTTTCGGACAAATGCACCCGAACTTTAATTCTCTCACATCCTGTTTAGTTTTCACTCCAAGGAAGTAACCAACATTTTACAGGCTTGTTCAGGCTTTGCCATTGCACGGGCTTTCTCGGGTTCAGACAGTCATCCAGAGTTCGCCAACTGACTAACCGTACACCCAGCTTAAAGACGCTCTCGTTCGCCTGCTTACTATGGCTAACCGTCAACGGTATCACCAGCTAATTTGCTAGGAGTGGTTGGATGACTGGAAACCCAGCAAACTCTTTTGACGAATGCAAACACGTCGTGGTGAGTTGCACATTGATGACAAATATTTAAGGACAGGTTCCTTGAGCGTCTGTCGACGGATGTTCAAGCCATTTGGGCATCCGGCTCAGAGGACCTCTCAGTCTCCTGCCTAGCCAAGATGTCGGACAGGATTTCGGAGGGTCATCGGTTCCAGCCGCCCTTTAGTGCCCAGCTCTCCAGTGCCTCCTTACCGACGCCTTAGAAGCACCTTGTGACGCACATGGTGGCCATGAAGACTGAGATGGCTCCGCTTAAACTCCAACTTGCGCGCCTTGCCTCACGCCAATCATCCAGTCACTCACCCAGACGTCATCTGTCCCACTCGTGACATCAAAATGCTGATGCCAGTTAGTATAATACCAATTTTGGCGCAAAGGCCCATCGGTGCTCTTCGCCTGCTCCTTCAAATCCCAGCATGGGAATTAGTCTGCCAGAGAATAGAGGCGACCACCTTCTCTATCTCATCTGGCTCTGGTCTCAGCTTTCACCCAGAGACGATTCCTAGTGGACACTGGAACTCAAATCAGTGAAGTTCCTCCCATTCCAGCTGACCACCGCGGTCCCAACGATAATCTGCATCTCCAAGCTATTAACTCTTCCCCCATTCCCACCTTTGAAGGTTTTCCCTCACCTTTAACATTGGCCTAAGCCGGTCTTTCTCATGGTTTTTCGTGATTTCCGATGTCCTCCGTGAAATCATTGTCTCCGACTTTCTAGCCGAGTTTGAACTCCTAGTGGACTGCTGGCGTTCCCGCCTGCTTACTCCCATTACCGTTCTCTTTTATTTCTTAGCATGTAATCGTTTTGTCGATCGTAGTTGCTCGCTTAAAGTTGTAAATCACTGCAAAATGCATAATCTATGATGGTAGATTGGTGGTTTTAGCGAAAATTCAGCAACAGGTTTTGCGTGAACATCATGCCGGGCCCCAGGGTTTGACCCATATGAAACATCTGGCCCGAAGATAGTATATTGATCAGGAATTGATAATGATGTGGAATCTTTCGTTTGAATTTGCAGGCCATGTGGACGTTTTGGTAAGAACCCACCAAAAGTACCTCCCGTGCCATGGCCGGAGGTGACAAGATCATGGACTAGAGTCCATATGCACTTCGCTGAACCGTTTTTCAAACGAATTGTTATATTGGTCGTCGACAAATGGTCGGAGTGGCTAGAGGTTTTTTACGTTGCGGCAGCTACTTTCGAGGTCACAGCAAAAAAGCCGGAAGACATTATCTCCTGATATGTCATCCCCGCCGAGATTGTGATGGAAAATGGTGCCCAGTTTACTTCGTCACTGTTCCGACAGTTGTGCTAGAAATGGGAATTCCGAAATGTGACGTTACCGCCATTTCATCCTTGATCGAACAGCCAAGCATAACATTTTGTTGACACATTCAAGAGAGCTACGACAAAGATATGGATAGCAGGGTTTAAAATAAAATACCTTTTAAGGTTCTCCCTGGCCTACAAAACAACCCCAACAAGTGATCTTGATGGTCAAACACCAGCCAATCGTGTTTTGGGCAGACAACCTGATATAACACGCCAGTACCTTAAACATGAGATTCGAGTTTTCTTACCACTAAAAGACTATTTTCAGGAGAAGGAAGATGTTTTTGCACAAAATGACAAACCTGGCGAGACACCGACGGTTGAGGGCACTGTTAAAAAGCCAAAATGTTGTTGTTTTAGAGAGGGAAATGGCAACGGGGAGAATTAAATGACATACAAACCAGCTTAGACAGAGGTTCACCACGGATTACCAAATGGCCATCGATTTGCTATGTGACACTTTTGCGGTCCCGACCCCAAGTCAAGTCAAGTCAAGTTTATTAAGGGAAAGATAGGCAAACGCCTTTGAACTCCCTCTTGGTTACAGTATGGCAAAAGCCTTTGGTACATCATGAAAATGTAAAAAAGTTGGTTTACATAATAGCGTGCGGAAAATAAGCAGCTGTTGGCTCATCGAAAAGAGTAAACATAAATGTGTTCTCGCATATTACGAGAAGCATGAGTACATGATATTGTTGGTGACGAGATTCTCGTGAGTGAGGCATATGCGACGAGTTTGAGCTAATAAAAATGCTATAAAATTGGTACTGTAATATAGAAAGTAGTATTGTCATATAAGAGTGTTATTCAACTGGGACGTGACTAAGAAGATCTGGGGATATTATAGTGGGCACTGCTATACTGGTCAAGGTTTTTCTTAAAAAGTTCAACGGAAGTAGCCATAACAACATCCAGAGGCAGAGCATTCCAAGCGTCGACCGCTCTCCTGTAGAAGAAGAACTTTCATGTATCCAGTCTGGCCCCAGTTACACGTAGTTTGAGTGGATGCCCTCTCAAGTTCGTGGTTGTTGCTAACTGGAAGAAGTCTCCAGGTGCGAGGCAGCAGCCCTGACCGCACATGATACGGAATGTTTGTATCAGGTCACCTCGTAGCTGCTTGCAACTCAAGGGAAAGAGATCAAGGTTAGCTAATCGGGTTTCATAGGGTAATGAGCCCTGTACAGTCACAAGTTTGGTTGCACGCCTTTGAACCTTTTCGAGGATATTGACGTCTTTCGCGTTCCAGGGTCTCCAAGCTTGGATAGCGAACTCTAATTGCGGCCGTAAAAAAGTTCGAAAGACTTTGGCAAAGCAGTCTTCATCAAAGGCAGAGAAAGCCCGCTTGACAAGGTACAGGGCTGACATCGCAGACTTGGGTACCTTTGAACAATGCAGCGAGGGTTTAAGGGAACGCGAGATCCACACTCCCAAGTCCTTCTGCGCGTCAACTTCTTGCAATGGTATACCATTCAGGTTGTAATCCATGAGGTTCGGAGTGCTAGTTCTACCGACTCGTAGAATAGTGCATTTTTTCTCATTGAACGGCAAAAGCCAGTCCTTTGACCATTGTTGAAGTTGGTTTAGGTTTTCCTGCAAATACTTTTACGTCAGCTGCAGTTCTGATGACACCCATAGCTTAATATCATCCGCAAACATGGCGACATCACAATCCAATCCATTGATGCAGTCGTTGACGTACAAAATGAACAGAATAGGGCCAAGAACGGAGCCCTGGGGAGCTCCACTTTCAACCGAAACCTCCGCCGACTGCTGGTTACCGACATGGACGGTTTGAGAGTGGCCAAATAAGAAGCTTTTGATCCATCTGAGGAGATTTCCCCTAATGCCTGTTCTGTTGAGTTTGTGTAGGAGTCGCTGGTGAGGCACACTATCAAATGCCTTCTCAAAGTCTAGGTAGACTACGTGCAGCGCACTTCTTTCATCAACTGCTCGCCTCCAATGTTCCAAACAATAGAGCAAGTTTGTTCCGCAAGACCTGCCACTTCGAAATCCATGCTGCTCATCAGATAATAATTTATGCTGCTCTAGGAAGCGCATTAGCTCTCGCTTTATTATTTTTTCCATGAGTTTGCAGCAAATCGAGGTGAGGCTAATTGGCCGGTAATTATTTGCGGAGACCTTGCTTCCACCTTTATATAATGGTGTGATTCGTGCAGATTTCCAATCAGCAGGTAACGTGCCGGCTTCGAACGAGGTTTGGAAAATCATTGACAACGGTTTGGCCAGTTCCGCAGCGAGTTCCTTTAGTAACTTTGGCGGTATATCATCTGGGCCTGGTGATTTAGACTCATTCAGATCCAGCAGCTCTTTATGAACATTTGCTTTGTCGAAAGATACAGCCTCTATTGTGAGACCCTCATCTAAGTCGTAGTCAGGAGGATTAAATGCGCTTTCACTCGTAAAGATAGATTTAAAGAATTCTGAAAGGTGCTCCGCTTTTGCTCCGTCCTCACTAATCTCTAGGTTTTCGCTAGTCCTTAGTAAGGGAACTGGGTCCTTGTTACACGTGCTTCTTCTAATGTAATTGTAGAATAACTTCGGATTTTCTACTGCATGGTTCAACGGGTCTTTTTCAAAATCTTGTCGTGTCCTGAGAATAAGCCGTTTAACTTTGTTCCTTTGTGCCTTGTATGCGTTTATGAACGCAAGAGTCTCATCAGCGAGTGATTCCTTCCACAACCTCCACTTTTTATTCACTTCTTTTTTCAACGTTTGAGTCAGCCACTGGGGTCTTTTTATCTAGTCTCTTACGTGAAATCGGGCAGTGGTTGCTGAGGAGAGTATGCACAACTCACTGAACCATTCCCAATCCTCTGTCACATTGCCGGAAAGAGCTGATTCCCAGTTGATGTTGTTGAGTCGAGTCTTCATTTGATCAAAGTCACCACGCCAAATATTTCTTCTAAATCTGGTGGGCTGTTCAGGCACCGAAAACATTGAGTAGTCCCAGTGAAGTACGACGTGGTCACTCCGACCTAGGGGAGGTAGACTTTGCACCTCATCAATACTATCAAAGGTAGACACAAGGTCAACGCCACCTCCCGTCCGCAAGAGCCATAAAAAAACAACCGCCGAAATAAACTCATCATAGACCCGAAGAAGAAGAAGAAGAAGAAGAAGAAGAAGAAGAAGAAAGAAGAAGAAGAAGAAGCGATATGGGTTCCACCTTTCATAAGCGGGAGGTGTTACGGAGAAAAAATCGCAGATGAGTCGCGGCCCAAGGCTGAAAGAGCACGTGATGACGCAGTCTAAAACAAGCCAAGCCGACTGAGAAAGACGCGAAGGAAACCAGGCACCCAATCAGTGTGTTTCACTGCAGGAAGCCCGCATGAAGCCCTGACACACACGTTCGGCCCAAACTTTTGAGGAGTTTTCAGTAGGGGATTCCAGTGTGGGATGCAACCAATCAACATGAACCACGTTACAGACCAGACGTTTCCAGAACGCAGTCCGCGATTGTCACAGAATTGGCCGGAACATCCGAGAACACCCAGAACTCAATAAATAAAGGAGAGGTTAGGAGCTAGAGATCCAGCCCAACATAAAGTGTTTTTTTCAGAAAAATCGCTTTGCCTTATTCAATATCACACCCATCGGGATATAATTATTTTGTTTTGTTTAAGTATTTTGTCTTTAGAAACACAAATATCCGATGAGGGCAAATTTGCCGAAAACACTTCGTTAAATTTTGCGAAACTCTTTTTCCCACAGTAAATGTGCAGAGTAGGCACAGCACCCCATACTTCGAGACGCCTTATGAAACCGCGTAGCTGACGCGAATTTGACGGCTGACAGCTTCAATATTTCAAGGTCCAGGTGTGCAGTTCAACTTTGAAAGCCAGGTGGAATTTCAAAATTTAACTTGATTTCATTATCCCTTGCTTAAATAATTGGCTGCATTTTGACTAATCGCCTGCACTTATCTTTGGCTGTCATTTTTTTCGATAGGTGAAACTTTACCTTGTGATACATTTTCACCCAACAATAGGAAATGAGACGTTGACTTAAGCACGTCAAAAGACTATTTTTTAAAATTTTGGAAATACATTTATAATTCAATATAATTCAGTATATATAAGGGAAATAGGCAGAGTCTTTGAAAACCCTATTTACAGATAGACGCTAGCAAAACAAGCAAATGTTACATTGCCAAAGTCGTTTTAGCATATCGATCATTGCTGTCGACTCAATATATATCCACAGAGTAAAAAATGCATCAAGTCTTCTTTTAAACATTTCAACGCTTTCAGCCTAAACAACCGAAGTTGGCAGTTTGTTCCATTCTTCAATCACCCGTTGGGAAAAGGAGTTGGCCCGCACTTTTAAGTTTGGCGTGTTTTCTTTTCAGTTTGTATGGGTGTCCTCGGAGACTTGTCATGTTTGCCAATTCAAAAAAGTTGGTCATCTGAAGAGCACAATCAACTCCTCTGACCGGTTTGAAGACTAAAATCATATCCCCTCTGTATTGCCTTTAAGAGAGAGAGGAAAAATTTTAAGTCTTTTTAGGTGGCCCTCATAGGGTAGGCATTCCAATCCACTGACTAGTTTCGTTGCCCTCCGTTGAACTTTCTCCAGCAGAGCGTAGTCATGTTTCGTCCAAGGGCGCCACGCCTGAACGCAATATTCCAACACCGGCCGGATAAATGTTCCAAACACGCGCCCAAAAAGCTCTCCGTCAAAATTAACGAAGGATCTCCTGATTGCGCCTAAGGTACACATAGCTTTTTTTGCGATATTCGCACAGTGCGACGATGGTTTGAGAGTTGGTGTTATCCATATACCCAAGTCCTTTAGAATATTTACCTCCTGGAGTAGGTGACCACTGATGAAGTACCGGTATTCAAACGTAATCATCCTTCTGGAACTTGACCGCAGTCTGATTATTTGGCATTTGTTAAGATTAAGGTTCAGCAGCCACTCATCACACCATGTTTGCAAGCGATCTAAGTTTTGTTGTAATTTCTGCGCATCCTCCGGTTTTTCAATCGAGTTCCATAACTTCAGATCGTCAGCGAACATTACCTTCTCGCATGTCAGACAATCCAAGCAGTCGTTCACGTATATGAGAAACAAAATGGGACCCAGAACGCTGCCCTGCGGAACTCCACTGTGAACGGTTTCCAGGTGAGACTTGGCATCTCCAATACAAACACGCTGGCGCCTGTCTGTGAGAAAGTCGGCCAACCATTTGAGTAGGTTGCCAGACACACCCATTTGACGGAGCTTAAAGATCAGCCGTTTGTGTGGAACCCTATCAAAGGTTTTGCTAAAGTCAATGTAGACCGCATCGACTGACAAACCCATTTCTAATGATTTTGTCGAACATTCCATGGATGTGAGCAGGTTTGTGAGGCAGGATCGACCATTTCGAAATCCATGTTGATATGAACTTAGCAAGTTATTCTTTTCAAGATGCCTCATCATTTCCGTTTTGATTATCTTCTTCATCATTTTGCATTGGATACGTGTGAGGCTGACTGGTCGGAAACTGTTTGGTGATGTCCTCTCTCCTTCTTTATAGATGGGGGTTATATTGGCTATCTTCCACTCGGTAGGCAGAGCCCCCGCCTCAATCGAACTTTCAAATATCTTGGAGAGCGGAGAGGCCAGCTGGTCTGTGAGTTCATTGAGAACTTTTGCAGATATACCATCTGGGTCAGGTGATTCAGTGGGCTGTAGCTGTTTCAGAGTTTTTCTTACTGTGTCCATTGGGATCGACACCGTGCTTATTTTGTTTCTAGATGTAACAGTACTGTAGTATTGGTCCTCGTCAAAAGGTGGTTCCTCGGTATACATGGACATAAAGAAATTGGAAAAGAGGCTTGTCTTATCAGAGTTATCAGTTAACCTGTTTTCCTGATTGTCTTTGAGACAAGGAATGCAGTCGCGATTTCGTTTTGCCTTATTAACGTATCAAAAAACCTTTTCAAATTTCTTGGTATGTCTTTGACTATTTCTGACTCAAAGGCTGATCTTACTTTTCTCAGAATATTCCGACACCGATTTAGTTGTTTCTTAAAAGCGGAAAAATGTTCCAGTTGTTGATATCTGGCATATGTTCTCCACAGTCTTCTTTTCTTCTTGATATTTCCTTTTTATTTCCGATGTCACTTACTCGGGTCGGGAGACGCACGATCGCCTTTTAAGTGGGCAGAATTTCTCTACGAACTGCCGAATCAATTTAATAATGAAAAACCAGGCAACGTTTGGGTCAGGTACATGTGCAGGGCTCCAGTCTATCCCATTTAGTAATTCTTTAATTTTGGGATAATCCCCTTTCCATACATTTCTCTCCCTAACTGCATGACGTTTGGGTAAAGAAAAATGACTGTACTCCCAAGCAAGAACACAATGATCACTTTGTTTTAAGCGGCACGTAAGAACTTAATGCAAGGATTCAATTGTCATCACTACTTATGACTAGATCCAAACAGCTTGACTGCTGCCCATTTCGGAACCGCGTATCCATTGTGACATGTTGGGTAAGAAACTCGTCATTTAGCAACTGAAGTAATTTCTGTTTGAATGAATTTTCCAATCGCGAGCAGTACATTGACACCCAATCGATATCGGGAGCGTTTAAATCTCCAAGCATTAATAAGTGTTTGCTACGGCAGATTTGCTTTACCTCTGTAAGGAGTGCTTCATCCGTGTCCGTTCGCTGTCCTGGGGATCGAAATACCACGGCAATATGGAGGACTGTTTGGTTTGGGACTTTCAGTTTGCAACAAAATATTTCGCAAGACGAGATCCTATTTGGCGAGGGCCCATCCTGAATGAAGTCAATGCCTTCTCGTATGAACATTGCGATTCCACCACCCCTACGTCCATTTCTATCCATGCCGGTAAGCTGAAAACTATCTATTCTGACTTCTGTGTCTGCGATTTGTTCATTGAACCATTTGATTTCCAAAAATATATTGTCTTCTGTAACTGTTGCTATTGTCGACATATCGACTGCATAGATTTCAACCTGTGTAGCCTCACCTTCAATTCCATTTCTTTACCAATTTATTCTGTTATCCATACAATTGTTTAATGCCTTTACCTTTCTACGTGATACATTTTATTGTTCGCCCTATCAATGCTAGAAAATACTTTGAATTTGTTTCTTATTTCAATATGAAACCTCAAGCAACTCTTCGACGTAATTAAAACAAAAACAGTAGGCGAATTTCTCATCTAAACCTACCGCAACGATAAAAATGCTTGACCTCGATACCCTTGGTAATTTTAATAGCTTTAGTCTCAGTATGGATCACTTTTCGCTATTCTTAGTGTCCTTCTTGAAGGAGACGTGTCAATATTGACTTATCAGCAATGTGCGTAACTTGAACCTTAAATCAACTTTATAAAAACCGAAAGCTGTGACAGAAATAAATGAAGTTTCAACTTCATTTTGAAAAACTTTCCCAAGAATAAACAGCCACTGTATGTCACTTTCCTTTCCTCTACTCCTGTGGATTTAATTTTAAGGTTGCAAAAGCTAACATTCTATCAACTTAGAGTCAAAACACCCATTCATTTCAAATTGTTTTCAGCGATAGAAGTCAACTTAATTTTCTCTCAGCACAAGCGCTCAGATCAATAACTCAAGAGCATTATTTTTTTATTTGCAGCGATAAAATCCAATGGTACGTAGAGTGTTACCTTCATTATCAAACCAGCAACTTACTTCAAATTCTACACAACCGATAATTACCTCAGATTTTCGCCCTCTTTATGTTGTTAGTCAACGTCCTTCTTTATCTCCAGTGGATTCAGTCACATTTTACTCATCACCCGATCACAGGATACCTAATTTCAATGACACTTTCTACGTTATCACATCTACAAGCAGTGTTATTTGCCCTTATAAATATTCCAGTTTCAGTAGTCTTCTTGACACTTGACGAAATGATTGGCTAAGGCTGGACTCAAAATCAACATCCAGACCAGTGACTAGTGACTTAGTTCAAAAAACTGGGTATATTCCTCCTCGTTCCCATTCCAGGCCAAACACAACGGGCTCAGCTCTTCATTTTAATAAGTCTAGCCATATACCTGGATAATCAAATTATGCTCATATTCAAGTTCTCAAATGAAAAAGGTCAATACAGTTGGGAAACCTGCTAACGTCCCAGCATCTACAATACATGCCAAGAATTTCGCTGGCACATTTCCCAATCCAACACTTTTTCAGGCTTGCCAATTAATTAGACATACTCCGTATGCTAACGGTTTCCCAATACCATTTTTTTCGATCTTCAAATCTAATTCTCCCCTCATTTTATGCCAAGATACCTAAAAATCCTATTTTAAGACCTACTCCAAATTTTCGCAACCCCAGGAAATAGCCTTCTGCTTCATGTATACCACCCAAATATGTTACTCACAATAATCATACTTTAATTAACAATAATATCTTAGAAAATTGAAGACCGCAACAATCTTTTTTTCCACCCACTCCACCTCCCCTGCAGTTTACTTCACCAATAGGTCTTCCTTTTTTTAAACACTAATGAGGTTAAATTTCGTCCATCAAATATGCTCAGTATAGTTTAAATCAATGCGGGATCAGTCGTGAATAAGATGACTGCGTTAAGATCTGCAGCTTTTGAGTTTGACCCAGACGTTTTGTGCATCATGGAATCTTGGGCTAACTCTCTAATTTCCGACTCAATGCTCGATTCAGATAAATTTGGCACATGGCGACTGGACCACGTTGAAAAACCTGGCGGTGATTGTCTTCAATACATTAGATCATATCTTATACATACTCCCTATCACTATAAGGTATCTCCGTTTTCCGGAAATATTTGCTTCGTTTCAGTCATCCTTCTGCACAACAAAAATGGATAATTGGTTGCGTCTGTAATCTTACGCGTTATTCCGGCAATGTAAAACCAGCTCTGCGAACTCTTTGAAAAAGTTGCAGGGACTCCGTTTTCATGTTAAAATAATCGTAGGTGACATTAATTTGCCGAAAATCGAATGCCATGCAAGTATATATCTCCGCCGAAAATCAAAACATTTGTGAACATGATTTACTTTTGAAACATGCTTTAATTATTCTTAGCAGCGACTATAAAAGTGAATGTTTAAGGTTTAATTTTTTCTAATGTTGTTTAACCTTAACTCATGAATTTTCACAAAGACCTTTTTACACGTGATCACGCATTAATTCCTTGTCATTTTCCAGTCTCCACCACTGTAAAGCCAGATGTAACTCAACTTTGCTCATTTTAACAAAGATCTAGTAAATACTTTGGCAAGCACTCTAGATTCAATTCAATTCAATTTTTCAATTCAATTTATTGAGGGAAATAGGCATGGGCCTTTGTGTACACTATTTGTAACGTAAATTTAAGTGCGGTATACAAAGAAACCGTGTGGGTTGCAAAGGTACAAAAGGCGGTTATAAAATATGACAAATGGTGCACGACTCTCGAGGGTTAAGGTTAATTCCTCATCGCTCAGGCTCGTTTTGGAACATAAAGCTGTCAAGGTTCCTTTAAAAGCTTTCCAGCGATGGTGACATCACAACGTTTTCAGGGAGGGCATTCTATGGTTTAACCACTCTGACAGAGAAGGATAACTTGCGCACATCCAGTCTCGACTGCTGGACACGCAGTTTCAATGAGTGACCTCGGAGCTGGGTCGTGGCGGCAAATTCAAAGAAGTCCGAGAATTCCAGGCAACAATCCAATCCCTTCAAAATGCGGAATGTCTGCAGGAGATCACCACGCATTTTCCTATTGGTCCAGCATATTTTCAAAAAATGATTCACAGAGTTAACACGGAATAATCCAAGGTCTGACAGAATGGCTCCTTGATTTTATTCCCCAAAATACGTTAAAATGAAAGGTTGTTTCTTCCAAAGTCGCACATTTTCTTCAAAACCCACTTAAAAAGTTTGGAAAGCAGCTAAAGGCTCCATCTGCTAGTTCCTTACCGGTTAACTTAAGGATAGCGCAAATATTCGAAATAATTTAAAAATGAGGCTCACACGAGATAGACGTAGGGAGTCTCCCACCATTAGTGATGATAATGCTTCCAGATCGGTGGCTCAAGACTTCCATCTCCGTTCTTACGCTTATTCTAACAGAGTTATTTCGCCCTTACTGGATTGCAATAATAATTTGTTACAGAGAATTTTGGCAAAGCGGGATTGTTAAAATCCTACTTTGCCCAGCAGTTTACTCTTGAAACCCATCCCACTCCTTCAATTACTCTGACATTTCATGAGTTACTCACTACCATTACGTATTTTCCTGCAAACATTCAGAAACAGATAAGCCGAATAAGTCAATTACACTCCACTGGAACAGACAACATCCTATTCAGTATCAGTATCAGTATATTTGACGGAGATGTAGGTGAGTCACCTTTGAATTCTTTATTTGTACATGCGAGTTGTGGTATCAAAAAAATAGTATCTCGATATGTTGGCGAGGCCAACATAGTGGAACATAGTTGAAAAAGAGCAGACAGTGAAAAAAACTCCCGGTGATATTTAGGAGAAAAAAACTGTCACCCTTGGGGGGGGGTCCAATTGGGGGTATTTCGGAGGTCATATGAATCAGCCAGGTTCTCCCTTGCTGATTGCAGAGTCTGTTGAGGGATTTCAAAGGCGGAAATATATGTCTAGATCATCCTCGGTCCATTGCGGTTCGAACCAAGGGAGAACGTTCATACACCTCATGGACGACGGTCACCAGGTCCAGCTGATGCGAACACTTACGGTGTCACCAAGGTGTGCAAATAAGTTAAGCAGCGAAGACCTCGAGGACTCCAGCATGGGAATAATGGGAGAATGCAAGCCCTCGAACGAAAATAACAAACATAAAGAAATGTTACACAAATATAGCCAGTAGTATCACAAATGCCTTATTTTCTGACGTCACACTTGCAGCTTTCAGTTAGTGTTGTAGGTTGCACCATTATATCGATCGAACTTTCGCTTAAAAACCTCCAAGGAGTCCGACATAACAACATCCAGAGGAAGACTTTTCCAAGCTTCGACTACTCTTTTGGAGAAGAAGTACTTCCGAGTGTCTAGCCTTGCTCCAGTCACACGTAATTTGAGAGGATGACCTCTCAAGTTCGTTGTTTTTGCTAACTCGAAGAAATCCCCTGGGACGAGACGACAGTCCTGGATGCGTAGTATGTGGAATGTTAGTATCAGGTCCCCCCGAAGCTGTCTATAGTGCAAGGTAAAGAGATTGAGACTCGACAGCCGTGTTTCATAAGGCTGTGAGCCATGTCCAAGGACAAGTTTGGTTGCTCGCCTTTGGACCTTTTCGAGGATGTTGATGTCCTTCGCCGCCCAGGGTCTCCAAGCTTGGATGGCGGACTCCAACTGTGGCCGCACGAATGTTCCGAAGACTTTAGCGAAGCAGTCAGTAGTGAAGGCTGCAAAAGCTCGTTTAACGAGGTACAGAATCGACATGTCTGACTTCGTTACCTTTGCGCATTGTAAGGAGGGTTTAATCGAGGGCGTGATCCAGACTCCAAGGTGCTTTTGGACATCCACTTCTTTCAATGGAATGCCATTCGGACTGTAAATCGTACGCTTCTAAGGATTGCTTTTCTGACTCGTATGATGTTGCAATTGCTCTCATTAAACGGCAAGAGCCAGTCATCTGACCATTTCTGGAGTCAATTTAAGTTTGCCTGCAAGTTCTCTTCATCAGCCGCAGTTTGAATGGCGCGCCAAAGTTAAAGATCATCGGCAAACATGGCAATATCGCAGTCCAGTTCGTTGGCACAATCGTTGATGTAGACAATGAACAAATAGGGCCAAGAACAGAGCCTTGGGGAACAACACTCTCAACCTCAACTTTAGTCGACTGTTTGTCGCTGATATGGACAGTTTGTGAGCGGCCAGTTAAGAAGTTTTCTATCCATGTCAGAAGTCTACCTCTTACGCCTATGCGGTTTTTCAATTCAATTCAATTCAATTTATTGAGGGAAATAGGCATGGGCCTTTGAGTACCTTTGGTTGAGTTTAAAAAGAATGCGGTGGTGCGGCACGCTATCAAAAGCCTCTTTGAAGTCGATATAGACTGCGTGCACCGTTTTTCCACTATCGACCGCTTCAGTCCAACGTTCTAAACAGTAGAGCAAATTTGTGACGCAGGATCAACCTCTACGGAAACCGTGCTGGGCTTCGAATAGCAGATTGTTGTGTTCGAAGGACTGCATAAGTTGTTGCTTAATTATATTTTCCATGATTTTGCAGCAAACTGACGTTAGGCTGACCGGTCGATAATTGGTTGCAGAGACCCGGCTTCCACCCTTATAAAGCGGCGTAATCCATGCGGATTTCCAGTCGGCTGGTAGACTTTCGGTCTGAAAGGATGTTTGGAAAAGAGCAGAGAGTGGTTTTGTCAATTCTCTCGCGAGCTCTTTCAACAGCTTGGCAGGTACTTCATCGGGACCCGGAGACTTAGATTCCTTTAACCAAAAAGTTCCTTGAGGACAGTAGTCTCGGTGAAATTAACAGTCTCGACTATTGTATCCACTTCGAAGCCATCGGTAGGGTGATCGTATCTCGTTTCCTTTGTGAAAACCGACTGGAAAAATTCCGAAAGATGATCAGCCTTCGTACCGTCTTCAGTAAGGTCTATGCCCTCAGCGGTCCTCAGCAGGGGTATCGGATCCTTGTTCCGTGTATTCTGCCTCAGGTAACCGTAAAACAGTTTCGGGTTCACGGTGGCACGGTTCAGCAGGTCCACTTTGCAAGCCTGTCTTGTTCTAAAAATAAGGCCCTTGACCCGATTTCTCTGCATTTTGTACGCATTTAGAGATGCAGGTGTTCCGTCCGTAAGCGATTTTTTCCATAATCTCCGCTTTTTGTTAACTTCGATTTTTAAAGCCTGCGTAAGCCATCGTGGTCTGTTCGTTAACCTTTTTCTCAAAATCGGACAGTTATTTTAGATGAGCCTGTGCTGTATGTCCCGGAACGTTTCCCAGTCCTCAGTTATGTTTCCAATGAATAAAGGTTCCCACTGAGTGCGCACGAGTTCGGCCCTCATTCCACCGAAATCGCCTTGCCATATATTCCTTCTGATTGTTGTGGGTCTTGCTGGTATAGAAAATAGTGAGTACTCCCATCGCAGTACCACGTGTTCACTTTTGCCTAGCGGTGGTAGACATGACACTTCATCGATGCTGTCGTGCGACTTCGTGAGAACTAGGTCCAGGCAATTGGCCTGTTGTCCTTCGCTCACCCTGGTTGGAAAAGTGACGTACTGTGTGAGACGTAGCTTTAGCGTCGTGCTCAGAAAAAAAACGTCAAAGGCTAGATCAGAACTATGTGCGCAGGTCAAGCTCCAGTCGATGTGAGGCGCATTGAAGTCACCCATGATCAGGATTTCCAACCGTGTAGCAATCTTTTCAAGCTCCACTAGCAGGCAAGCATCAGCTACGGGGTCTCTTCTCGGTGGGCGGTAGACTGTCAGGACATCTAGACTTGATGTACCTGGCACTTTTACGGATAGCCATATCGCCTCGGAAGCAGACGCGAGTTTATAAACTTTTTTCTAAAACTGTAAGTTTGCTTTTCACGTATGTGAGTACGCCACCTCCTTGACGCTCTTTCCTGTATTTTCTAAAAAGTTGGTAGCCAGCCATAGTTACCTCTCGGTCGTCCACTTGTTGGGACAACCAAGTTTCTGTTTCGTCGAGCTTCGATAATATACTCTGTGCATTGGTGTACAGGAATGTTAGTTTTTCGGTTTGCTCGGAAAGTGCTAACAGTCGGGCGCGAGTCCCTGTTTACTGAACCAACTGCGTCGTAATCAGGAACGGGCCTCTCCAGGGGGAGAAAAAATGGACGATGGATCACTTGGTTGTTGTAAGTAAACCAATTTGTTTCCCCCTCGCTGAGCAGCCGTCTTAGTTCGATGACAAGTTGATGATGGTTGTTCCGCTCCGAAGGTGAGAAGTCCTGTTGAAAAAAAACTCCAGGGTTTGAGTTTTTTAACAGAAAGTGCCTCGACAGAATGAGACGTGCTTCCTGGCTACTGGTCAAGATATATTTTAGAGGCCTAGGACGAGTTTATTTAGATTGGCTTTCGGGCCGTTTTCCAAGGCGAAAGGCATTTTCTAGTTAAATCGACGTATAAGGTTCCAACATATTGTTCAGGAGTTCATGAAAGTGGTTCATGTCTTCAGAATATCGGTCTACTGGAGTCGCAGCTGTTGATTCAGGTAATCCCTGTATTATGAATTTTTTTTCTGTCCGTGGCATTTTCTGTAACTACGACGCTGTCTTCCACTATCTGGTGGGAAGGTTTCACGTTGCGCACTGGTGATGATGGAGGGGATGCTGATTGGCTATGTGTTGGCTTTGATCCGTTTTTTTGGTTTCGGCGAATTCCATGGGTTCGACGATTTTGAATCGCAGGTGGTAGTTTCGGTTGGGGAATCAATTCCACTGCTTGTGCTTGGTGTGAGAATCTCAGTAGTTCCTGTGGAGGACAAGGCAATGGTCAAAGCCCCGTGTTCGAGCTTTTTTGAGGAATCTCTCGAAGTCGGTTGTCCATTGGCTTTTTCCTTCTTGGTGTCAGTTTTGCGATTTGGATGGCTTTTTTGTTTTAAGGCAGAATATTGTTTTCCTGCGCCGTTGGTACTTGTTGTTCGGTAGCCGTAGCAGCTGTCGAAGTTGTTGTTGGGATACCCTTTGATCGAGTTTCAATGGCTTTGCTTCTGGTTAGTCGTTCAGTGGACTCCTGAGTGGCATCTACTGTTGTAGAGGTGCCTTTTAGCGCAGATTTTATTTGTCTTATCTCATCCTCGAGCTGGTTTAGCTTCATGGACAGTTTTTGACAGCCTCCACAAATGGCAGTGTCGTCAAAAGCGTGCATTGTAATTTGAGAGAGCGCTCGCCACCGTGATCAGATGGTTGAGTGGTAAGCGAACGTTGCCATCGCGTTGGTGGTCGCGGGTTCAATCCCGGCTTGCGGCATGACTTTCTGAATTCTTGTGTGGTGACTTAAGAAGTAACGGGTGGCTAGGTGTAGGTTTACACTATCAGCGCTTTTACACAAGCAGTATATAAATTATCTACTCCACCTTTTTTGCAAATTAATGAAATCCTCCGAATGTTCTTAACTACTTCTGCTAGTGGAAGTTGTTAAAAGTATTTGTTATAACGAGTTACTCGATATAAATTGCAAAATCAATTAGACATAATATGGATAATGAACGACTCAGCCTGTTTTGTAGATACTCCTCAGAAAGCCTGGCGAGCAGTTAGAGCCTGGATTGGACTGGTAGGTTGTGTAGGCCAATCCAAGATTTCAGGCAGTTTGCTCTATTTGGAGAACTGTCCTAGTTGAACAAAAGTCCTCAGAAACCCTGGAAAGCCGTCAGAGAATGGAATGGACTGGTAGGTTATGTAGGCCAAGATTTCCGACAGTGCTCGATTTGGAGAACTCTCCTGGTCAAACTGTGAGGGTATCGAAAGCAACTGGACGGAAGATTCAATTAATTGATTCAATAATTTGAACCAATTAATGACTGTGGACTGTCTGTGGACTGGACCGTCTTTCTTGAGAATGTTTTCTTTCCTGATTATTGAAAAAGCTCTATCATTATTCCAGTCTTCAAATCTGGCTCACGCTCTGATTGTCAAAATTATCGCGGTGCTCATAAAACACCTTCTCTTTAATAACTGTGTTTAAAATTAATTGTTTGCATAACCAATCAACTTCCGAGCTTTTCCTAACAGGATTTCTTACCCAATAGTTCTTGGAAAACATGTAAAGTGTCTTTTCTAAATCTACTAACTTGACTTCGTTATGATCACCTATCACTGATTTTTAATATTTAAATCTTGGTAAGGCTTTTGATAAAGTGCCTCATAGGAGACTCATAGTTAAACCGGAAGCTTTAGAGCTTCACTGTCCCCTTATTTGTTTCATTCCGTCATATCTACGTCATCGGAAACAAAAGGTCTTAATGAGGTCCTCATTGTCAACTGAGACCCCTATTGTTAGCGGTGTCCTTCGAGGCACGTTTCTAGGTCATCTTTTTTTGCATTTATGATATTTTATCAACAGTAAAACGTTCTCAGTCTTTTATTTATGCTGACGATCTTAAATTCCTATATTCTTTCGCTAAATATGTGGCCCAATGATGCATAGAAAAAATCTATGCAGACTTGAATGCTCTTTTCGCGTGGAGCTATACGTGGAAAATGGAATCCTGACCTTCAAAGTGTCTTTACATGTGCTTTGGGCTTGGCAGACGATCATAACCAGTTATTTTTGAATCCACCCCTACGATTGAATTTCTATCCTCAAGAACTTCCGGTAAAGCTACACAAATAATTTAGATCTGTCGCCTCATGCTTATAGAATGACGAAAAAAGCTGCCCAGATTTGTGGCTTAATTTCTTATAATTTCTATCTCCCTGAAATAAAATGAAGACTTTATCGAATGTTTGTCCCTCTCATACTTGAATGTTGTTGCCCATTCTTCAGGTTACTGACCGAGTGTAGCCAATTCAAAAATAGGAAAAGGTCCAAATACACTTTACTCAGAAACTATTACCTCTGACACTTTAAACTACTTCCTACTCGAATATGTGCCAGCTTACTAACCTAAAATTTCTTTGAGTTCGTTGACTTGAAGCTGGTTTACGTTTCCTTTTTACCTTAATATTAGTGGAAATCTTCCCAGGATTTCAGCTCCTACCCCTGTTTGTTGTCCTTACAATCTCCGTAATTCATCACTGATTATACCTCCACCTTTGTTATCCAATTCTAAAAGCTCTCTGTTCTTTGCTTCTAAGTAAAGCTTTCTTTGGAATAAACTGACAATCGATAGAAGGTTATCAAATTGCCTATCTGCTTTCAAGTGCAGATTGTACATTTTTCTTAAAATTGATTCAATTCACCTTTTATTTTCATCTTCCTTTCAGAGCTGCTTTCTCCATGATTGAGAAAGGATGCTCCACAAATATCCGTTCTCGTTTTTTGGCTCCAAATATGCTTTCATCTGAAATAATCTTCCACTCGAAATTAGGTTGTCGTCTACATAAGCGGTCTTCAAATCCACATTATGTAAAAATTAAACTTAGGAAGATATTAAGTCCTTATTGTCCATTTCCTTCCCAAACTCACAAATTGTGGATTTTGAAAAGGGTCCTCCCGGTATTTGAGGCGGTTCTCTTGATATTACATTGACTTCTTAATATTTTTCATTATTCTCTGCTTAGTCAATCTTCTCATTCTAGCTTTTCCATCCCCTCCTATTCAACCATAATTGCAAACTGTTAAGAACCTTGATGCGTTCCTTCGCTCTCGCAACCCTGACGATGGTCTCCGAGGTCTGTTGATGATCGTGACGGGTTCTGATGTTATTGCCACCTTGTCGGTGGACTATGCAGTCCGCAATGTCGCATCTGGGTGATGAGCTCGTGACCTCTACCTTCCACTCTTCGTTTCGACCCTGTTGTCTACGATGAGCTCCTCCTGTCTCACCACCTTAGTGGTTGTATACAATAACACTAGCTGTTATACGATCTCTCCCACAACAAGGAGTGTTTCGAACCCTCATACGTTGTCATCAACATCACAGTCCTATTTAACTGCATCGTAACAATCCTATCAACGCTAGCTATTAATTCTTTAGGGAAGCACTTTTTTCTACTAGTTTTTAATTGGGGTTCGCTGAACAGTGCCCTTTAACCACGGGTTTTCACTGTTTCGTTCAAAGTTAACCATATATTCGAAAGATTGTTGAATATTGTTTGAAAAATGACGAATCGTTGTGAATCGGATGTGCCTACCATACCACTCATTTCTGCTGTTCATATGGTTGTTCCAACAGAACAGAATTTAGCGCTTTATATTTATTTATACCAAAG
Organism: Schistocephalus solidus; assembly: GCA_017591395.1. NCBI lineage: Eukaryota > Metazoa > Platyhelminthes > Cestoda > Diphyllobothriidea > Diphyllobothriidae > Schistocephalus > Schistocephalus solidus. The sequence goes on from WEDG01003188.1 coordinate 33,684, forward strand.
GTAGTATATTTGTAATGGGGGGGGGTCTTCTGGGCCTACAATTTACAATTTCTTTATTTATGTATGAGATCACATTTGGAATAGGTTATACAAGACTAGAGACCCTAGACAGTTCATGATTCAAATAGTCCTGAGAGAGTTTCAAAGGACAGCCATCAAAATGGTTAAGAATCGAAGCTCCTTGCCTTGTGCAACCCACCTACGTAACTTCAACTGCTCCCATTTGAGGTAAATACGCGTGGATATTCTACAGGCATTTTGCGCTGTGAAGGTGTAGGAATGTTATCTGACATTTTAGGAGTTTTTACGAAATTGATATCACAGTCAATCGCAGAGGTCATCGACCGAAACTGCGCATTCAGTAGGCAAGACCCTAATAGCAATGAAATACGATTCGAGGCTCGAACGGTCGTACGTCAATCGCACCTGGAATTTGATTGGTTGCTAGTGCACTCGATGACGCGTCGCTAAGGGCGCAAGAGAATGCGCGCAGCGTTATTGGCAAATCGATCGGGCACTGAGCTGTCAATCCCGCGCGCGCCGTGCCACGCCATTTCCTGCGCTGTCGTGCTGCGACGCGGTCGCTTAACTGCCTGCACCCCTGTTCTGTCTATACTGACCGTTTTTTGCTTTTTTTTGCAGAATGTTTAGAGCTTATTTCTATGAAAACACTTAGGATACGTGCCAGAAAGGTTTTCTGGATGATTTACGCCAAATTGCCGAGAATATGAGGGAAATGTATCCGTCCGACTCATCTTAATCGTCGTGGCATCTGACCTCTTCCTCTAGTTCATCATAAGACGACTTCGAGATTTCCTCTGCTGATGAGGATGCAAGTTGGATGTCAGATGTATCTGACGTGGCGCAAACAACTCTTCAAAGCACACCTACAATTGAAGTGGAACCTACGTTTTGAGAGGCTATGAGTTCTTGGGCAATACGTTCGCGTATGTCATTGATTCATCAGAGCAGTCTTCTGAAGATTATAAGACGACTGACCTCTGACCTTCCTGCAGACGCACGAACGCTGCTGGCTGGGGACAGTGATGTTTCAACGGTGACGGCAATGGGCAGTGGTGAGTACGGTCATTTAGTACTTGTGAAACAGTTAACTGAGCAGTTTCGAGACCCTACCAGGCGTCTAATAGGCAATATTGTTGTAACTTATTAAGCTATTGATGAGCTCCCTATACATAAGATAACTAAGCGCGGGTTTTGGCCTATCCTAGGTAGAATTATGGAGCCGTTTGTTTGTGAACTATTCGTTGTGGGAATTCACTGTGGCTATGGAAACCTTTTTTTGCATTCCTCATCCCTTTTTTTCCTATTGGGTTGCAGCTCATTATGTCTGAAGAAGGATTTCATACTGGGCCCCTTTAGATTCCAACGTTTTCGTTTCGAACATCCCGTTCCTCTCGTCGTCATCGGTACGCAGAACAATTACCACCGTTACCATTTTTTAGGACAATTCATCTGGTAGCGGTGGTTATAGCATAACTATGCCTATTGTCCAGTCTCCTTCACATGCGGGTAAGCCATTTTCTTCCATAAATAATCTTCCTAGACAGGATTCGGTACAAACGAAGAGGCGACGTGGTAATAAAACAAGAAGACACAGCCGATCAGCCATCAAAGCAAGTCTTCGATGGATCATGCAAAGCCAAATGCAACGAATAAGGCTTTTGCTGGCTCTGAAAGTGGAGGTGGCGGCCAAACGGCATCGCATAGATGAGTACATTGGTAGCTGCAGCACACATGCACCCCAGCCTGGAGCAAGGGGTCCGATTGTACACAAAATGTCGACCCTGGACGAAGTAGATGCCCTTATCAAAGCCGTTGCAGATAGGGCATATAGGAAAAATTGGTAGGTTGGCTGGACATAACTTACTGTCTAACTAGGTTACCCATTTGGCCTCCCTTGGCGGCGATAGCGTCAGCAATTTTGCTGATCGCGTTTTTACATCGCTCTTCGCCGATGAGGTTACCTACCGGCTAACATTCTACGGTCGCCACCAGGACAAAAAGGCATTTTTCCTCTCACCTTTATACGAGTTCTGTTGGGTAAGAAATTTCTCATTATTAACTAATTCATGTGCACCGCAGACGTCTTCAATCTCTGGAATATTCCACAAAAGGTGGACAAATTGCAGCTAGAACGAGCTTTCAAAAATGCCTTTAAAAAGGCATATGACTGACTGCAGAAAAAGGGCTTAAAGGCAGCCCTGAGCCACTGTGCTGACGGTACGTAGATTTTGATTATCAACCTTTTATACAACCATTTACTACATAAACACATGCGCATTGTTTACTCACCATCACCAATTTTATTGTCTTTTCATTACAGGGTGGATACCTTATGAAACGGCTGAGGGATTTACTTTTGTACACTTACGCTTTGCATATTTTTAAACAAAATATATTTTACTTGCTCACCTAGTCTTCCAAGAGTCATCTTATCATCAACCTTATCGATTAGAATGTAATGGGGATCGTTTTTAACCGTTTAGCTAGTATGGGCGTCAACCAAAGGAGTAAGGGGTTCCGCTGTGCGGTTGAAAAACGAGATACGAATTTTCGGATCCGATTCGCGTCCGAATTCGAAGTCATGGTCGGATCCGATTCGCGTCCGAAAATTCGTACCATCGGATCCGATTCGAGTCCGATTCGCGTCCGAATTGTTATTAGGGGACTGGACGTGTGCAAGTTCTCCACTGCCAGAGTGGTGAAACGCTGAAAAAATTTACGAAGAACCTTGACATATTTCGGTTCGAGAATAAGATATGGCAATGAGGGATTTAACTAAAACCTTGAGACCAACGCTGCAGTTAGCATATTTATTGTCCATTTAATTTATCGCAAATCACATGGCTGATCAGTACACTGCACCCGAGTTACCGTTGCAATTAGGGTACTCAAACACTTTGCATATTTTTCACAAACAACTGAACTGAACTGTTCTGCACGTTCACACGAACCTTTTAACAGGAATATAATAAGCTGATTGAAAGGACACAGAACTAGGAGCCATTAGTGCTCATGCGTTCATTCCACTCTCCTCACACAGGCGGGAAAAGGTTGGTTTTAAAATCCCCAGAATATCTTTGACATATGTAATTTTTTGCTCACATCTGGAGAAATAAAGCCCTCATGAAAAATTATAGTTTTGGAATGTGCCTGAGGGAAGAGCAACATTTCAGTTTTCTTGAAATTTATTGCAAAATGGAGGAGGAAATAATAATACGTGTGGTTTATGTCCCTAATAACAATTCGGACGCGAATCGGACTCGAATCGGATCCGATGGTACGAATTTTCGGACGCAGAATCGGATCCGACCATGACTTCCGAATTCGGACGCGAATCGGATCCGAAAATTCGTATCTCGTTTTTCAACCGCACAGCGGAACCCCTTACTCCTTTGGTTGACGCCCATACTAGCTAAACGGTTAGAAAAGCGATCCCCATTACGATTCTAATCGATAAGGTTGATGATAAGATGACTCTTGGAAGACTAGGTGAGCAAATGTAAAATATATTTTTGTTTAAAAATATGCAAAGCGATAAGTGTACAAAGTAAAATCCCTCAAGCCGTTTCATAAGGTATCCACCCTGTAATGAAAAGAACAATAAAATTGGTGATGGTGAGTAAACAATGCGCTGTATTTTATGCAGTAAAATGGTTGTATAAAAGGTTGATAATCAAAATCTACGTACCGTCAGCGCAGTGGCTCAGGGCTGCACTTTAAGCTCCGTACCGCGCAGTCAGTCATATGCCTAAAAGGCGTTTTGAAAACTTCGTTCTGAAGCTACAGCGTTGTCCACCTTTGGTGGAATCTTCCAGAGATTGAAGAACGTACTGCGGTGGACATGAATTAGTGATAATGGCTTCTTGCGGCAGGCTGTTACTCGAGGTGTGAGGAAAATGCCTTTTTGATACAACGTGGCGACGCGTAGAATGTTGCCAGTGGGTGACCTCATCGGCGAAGAGCGATGGTAAAAAGCGCGATCAGCACGTGCTGGGCCTATCGCCGCCAAAGGGAGGCCAAATGGGTAACCCTAGTTAGACATTAAGAAGTTATGTCCAGCCAACCTGCAATTTTTCCTGTATGCTGCCCACCATCACCGCGGCGGCTTTGATCCGGGCATCTACTTCGTCCAGCGTCATTTTGTGCACGATCGGACCCTTTGCCTCCAGGCTGGGGGTGCATGTGATGCTGCAGCTACCAATGTACTCATCTATGCGATGCCGTTTGGCCGCCACCTCCACTTTCAGAGCCAGCAAAATCCTTATTCGTTGCATTTGGCTTTGCATGATCCATCGAAGACTTGCTTTGATGGCTGATCGGCTGTGTCTTCTTGTTTTATTACCACGTCGCCTCTTCGTTTGTACCGAATCCTGTCTAGGAAGATTATTTATGGAAGAAAATGGCTTACCCGCATGTGAAGGAGACTGGACAATAGGCATAGTTATGCTATAACCACCGCTACCAGATGAATTGTCCTAAAAAATGGTAACGGTGGTAATTGTTCTGCGTACCGATGACGACGAGAGGAACGGGATGTTCGAAAACAAAACGTTGAATCTAAAGGGGCTGATATGAAATCCTTCTTCAGACATAATGAGCTGCAACCCAATAGGAAGGATGGGAATGCAAAAAGGTTTCATAGCCACAGTGAATTCCCACAACGAATAGTTCACAAACAAACGGCTCCATAATTCTACCTAGGATAGCCAAAACCCGCGCTTAGTTATCTTATGTATAGGGGCTCATCAATAGCAATAAGTTACAACAATATTGCCTATTAGACGCCTGGTAGGGTCTCGAAACTGCTCGGTATAACTGCTTTCACGTACTATGACCGTACTCACCACTGCCCATTGCCGTCACCCGTTGAAACATCACTGTCCCCAGCCAGCGGCGTTCGTGCGTCTGCAGGAAGGTCAGAGGTCAGTCGTCTTATAATCTTCGAAGACTGCTCTGATGAATCAATGACATACGCGAACTATTGCCCAGAACTCGTAGCCTCTCAAAACGTGGGTTCCACTTCAATTGTAGGTGTGCTTGAAGAGTTGTTTGGTGCCACGTCAGATACATCTGACATCCAGCTTGCACTCATCAGCAGGAAATCTCGAAGTCGTCTTATGATGAACTAGGAGGAAGAGGTCAGATGCCACGACGATTAAGATGAGTCGGACGGATACATTTCCCTCATATTCTCGGCAATTTGGCGTAAAGTCATCCAGAAAAACCTTTTCTGGCACGTATCCTAAGTGTTTTCATAGAAAAGCTCTAAACATTCTGCAGCTACTGATTGAAAGGACACAGAACTAGGAGCCATTAGTGCTCTTGCGTTCATTCCACTCTCCTCACACAGCCGGGAAAAGGTTGGTTTTCAAATCCCCAGAATATCTTTGACATATGTAATTTTTTGCTCACATCTGGAGAAATAAAGCCCTCATGAAAAATTATAGTTTTGGAATGTGCCTGAGGGAAGAGCAACATTTCAGTTTTCTTGATATTTATTGCAAAAAGGAGGAGGAAATAATAATACGTGTGGTGTATGTTGCCTCCTAGATTAAACGATTATACCCTATTCATATGCGTGGGTCACCCTGTATGCCCCATAACCATACTATACAAAGGGGAGGAATGACTGGAAAAGGTATGTGGAAAAGAGGTGCTGATTCGAAGAGAATTTGCTCATTCGATATGAACGATTCTGAATCCCCTGTTAGTACCTCCAGAGTTTCACAGAATACGTGATTGAGATTCCTTATTTGATGAAAGAATAAGCCCGGTTTCCGATCTCGTGTACTAGTGTAATAAGTTAAAACAGTTCGAAGCGGAAACAGATAATGTGGAAGTATCATTTAGACTTTCGAAATCTTCTATCATTTTTTGAATATAAAAAGAAGCGTCAAAGATGCCATGACCTTCCTTTAGTGTAGGTCGACTGCAAAAGATATTGCACGCCCGCATAAGTTTTATGGTATGCATTCGCAGTAAGAGAAAGAATGTGTGTTGAAAACCAGTGTCTAAAGGCTAGCAATTTTTGAAGCTAAGGAAGCTTTGTTTTTTGCCCTATTTCTTGACAATTACCGTCAATTTCCGATTGATGATCACTTAAAAAGTGTTTTTACTGTCCCGTGCTATTTGTGCTCACCTATGTAGACGAATTTGATAGATTATTTGCATTTTGCGCAATTAAAGCGTTTTGAAGCCGTGTCCGACCGTCGTCTTCTTTTTACTGTAGGAAATTTGTTGTAGTAGTATAAGGCCTTTTATGCATACTGTTTTTAAAGTATCAACTCCTTATCTATGTTATTCCAACCGAAATTCTGTCAAGTAGTTTACGATATCCTGGAAGAGACTGGTAAAATACGTCAGCTTGTGGCGTCCCCTCCATCCTCGACTACTAGAATCGTGGCAGGAGATACATTTGGCCCTTGCAAGACTTCACAGCCTTCTCCAGATATTATGCATTCTAAAATTCTTTTGGTTCACCTTGAACCTCTCGATGATCTGGTCACTTAAGCATACACCTCGGTCCGCAGTAAAAGAGCTTCGTCTGACGAAATTATAGATCTCCCGCAAAATGGACATATGATTAGCACCTCCAAGAGAGTTAAACCATGGAATGCCCTCCCTGAAGACGTTGTGATGTCACCATCACTGGAAAGCTTTAAAAGGAACCTTGACAGTTTTATGTTCCGCAACGAGCCTGAGCGATGAGGAATTTATCTTAACTCTCGAGAGTCGTGCACCACTTGTCAAATTTTATGACCGCCTTTTGTACCTTGGCAACCCACACGGTTTCTCTGTATACCGCACTTAATTTTACGTTACAAATAGGGTACTCAAAGGCCCATGCCTATTTCCCTCAATAAATTGAATTGAATTGAATTAAAAAAGCCTTTAAATTCACTGTAGAACGTAGCTCCGAAACTGAGGATCGGATAAAACGCAAGCATAATTTTATCCTGCGTAAGAGTTCAAACCTTTTATCTCCTATCGATTGTGCCCATATGTTTCTGTAAAACGGTAGTTTGGGATTCAGAGTTGCGAACACTAAGTGACCGTGCTCGCTCAGTCGTAATAATAATAATAAATATAATAATAATAATAATAATAATAATTGCATTTAATGCCAGTTTACAGGCATTATCAGATTAACTATTCAGTGGGGATCAGGCTGGCAGTGCAAAAAACTCCTGATTATATATCACTATAGATGTTTTTCCTATCTTTACGTTATACAGGAGAAAAAAACTGTTGCCTGTGAGATGATATCAGTTCAGATCAGAGAAGGGCTAAGACAAGTGCACTCTGTTTGCAGTCTCTGTCTTTCTTAGGAATCAGGGATTCTGCCACAGGCAAGAGTGCATCCGTGGATGGTTGCTCGCTGTCGGCCGAAGAAGTCAACGGGCACAGGCTGCAGAGACGGTGCCATAGCCCTCAAGGTAAGATCTGGGATCGGGTTCAGATGCCACGTACTCCGTTGAACTGGTAAACAGTTTCTACCGTGTCGGCGCCCAGAATTCTTGGAAGCTGTTCTGAATGCAATAAACTAGCAATAGTTTTTCTTAAACAGACAATAACTTCGAGGGATTTTTACATTCTGGAGTGGTTTATTCCACATGAATATGGCGTTTACCGAAAAGAATCGACGAAACATAACTGTGCGAGCTAATGGAAGAAATAAAAAGACATTGCGATGACTGCTGCACCGAGGGTGGTCAAGCTGCCTCACAGGGGTAAGGGGATAAAATGTACGACTATTAAAATGCTTAAATAGCAAAAAGAGTCCCTTCTTTACTCGGCGACACCATAAGGGATCAATTTTCATAAGCCTACAGCGTTCTTTATACGACAGATTACGGTGCTCCAATGATAAAATTCTTTTCGTTAAGAAGAGCTGGACCGATTCTATTTTCTTCTGTTCACTAGCGCGCAGAAGGCTAAATAGAAACGAGCAGTATTCTAGGCCAGGCCCAATGTATATTTTATAAAGGCGGAATCTAATATCAATAGTTTTAAAATTTCGGAGGATAAACTCGGTAGTTCTGCGTGCTTTGGAGACAATCAGGGCGTAATGCTTTGAATGATATAGACCGTTGGAATATGATATACCCAGATACTTAACAATGCCAGGCACATTTAGGTCATGGCCAGGTATGCTAAGTTGAGGCCGATAGTCATCAACAACAACCAGGGTGGAACATTTGTGCCAATAAAGGGAAAGGCGTCATGTGCAGCACCACTGGGCAAATCCCTCAAGATCATTTGTAATAGTCCGAGCACGGTGTCCCGATCTGCCTGTTTGTATTGATAGGCAACTTTTAAATCGTTGGCATACATAAAGGGCCTACCATTCCAAAATAAACCTGTTACATCATTGAAAAAAGACAAAATAAGAGAGGGCCAAGCACACTACTCAGAATAAATCCACTCCTCACACATGCGGGGTTTGAGATAACATTCGAGATCTTAACATGTTATGTGCGATAGATCAGGTAAGAAGATATCAAGCTCAGAAGTTTACTACATTTACAAAAAGAGGAGAATATCAGGAGAATAAGGGCACGGTAAACACGATCGAAGGCCTTGGTGAAATCGAAATAGACTATGTAAAGGGCAAAGCTATTATCCCTAGATTGTAGAACGTGATCAAAGAAAGAGAAAAGCTGACAGGTATCACATGACCTGGTTTTGAGGAACCCATGCTGGGCTGCACTCAGTAGGTTATCCTCGGTTAAGTAATAAATCATCTTAGCTTTGATCAAAGTCTCCAGGATATTCGAAGCTGCGGACAGTGTGTTCGTTGGCCGAAAATTGTCAAATGACGTAGATTGGCCGTGTTTGGAGATATTTAGAATGTGCGATTCCTTCCACACACTGGGAGAGGTTTCACTGTCCATAGCTAGATTAAATATCTTACACAGAAGGAACGGGAAAATATCATAAGCATCTGCCTTTATAATACTGATCGGTACGCCATCTGGTCAAGGACTATAAGATTGGCGAAAATGTTGAATGGCTACGGTTACGTCCCAGAGGGTAAAAGTTATGGTTTCGAGGACGGCACTGGTCCAAACCTGGATGGTCGGAGGGGAAGCGGTCGAATTTTCCATAAATATTCTGGACAACAAAACGTTAAAACTATCAGCCGTCAATTTGTCATCTACTATAGGATTTCCAACGACGTCTAGAAGGACGGGATGTCATGTTTTTCTATGGGTTCTTATTGCGCGTGGAAAAAAGTTTCGTAACATTTAACGAACGGTTTTCGACATATTTGACCTCATTGGCTAGCCGTTTCTCTTCAGATAGCCTCCTAGACTGCTCAAAGTGGTAATCGAAAATCAAAGAAAAAGCTATATTTTTCGGAAAGCGTTTAATCGGTTTCGAGTTGTGGTGTTGAAACAACGATATCATGGTCTGAGCTCCCAAGTGTGCCTAATGATGACACTGTCAAAGGCAGGCAACCTCTGCAGAAGATTAGATCAAGTATGCTTGATCCTCGGGTAGGGAAGTCAACAACCTGAGTCCACATGCCGGTATCTACGGCCTTGAGTAATTCCTCGAGCTTTGTGGAGCCGGAAGGGACCGGAAACCAGCGAATGTCAGGAAGGTTGAAATCACCTGCAATTAAGCAATATTTAAAATTTAAGTGAACTGTGGTGTGAAATGCTTGTGAGAGGCAAAGATCGAAATTCCTCACTGGTATTGGGCGGGCGATAGGCAGAACCATAGAGTAAAGAGTTTCTAGTTTTTAAGGTAATTTGAAGCCAACAGCTCTCATCAATCGCAGTAAATTGTGGAATGTCTGAGGTCCAAAATGCCAGCGCTTGCATAACATAGACACAGCTTCCTCAACCACGGCTGTCATGGCCGTAGATGACATTGGAGGCGATTTGTTCAACATGGCAACAGAGGTTGTGAATTTCTCTGTTGCTTGTCGACAATTTAAAATTTTTCTGTTTTCTCTGCATTGGGTTGAGGTCTAGGGAATCTGAGGAATGCCATTTTCGACAAAATTCTCTACTTATTTCCTTCCATTAGAGTATTATTGAACTTCTGTCAAGGAAAAGAGAGTGACTAATATGAGGGCGTTACGACTGAGCGAGCGAAGTCACTTAGTGTACGCGACTCTGAATCCCAAGCCAAAGCATTCCAGAAACAAACGCGCCCCGTCAAAAGCAGATATGTAACTGGGAATATTCAGTTTCGTTCAGTTCAGTGTATTTGAGGAAAATAGGCTTACACCTTTGAAATCCCTATTTGTTACATAAAAAAGCAAGAATAAGAAGCAATCTAAAGAAGTTACAGTCAAGTAAATGTAGGCAGATTTACGTGGTACACTGATATTAGTAAGGTTAAGTATTCACATAGTCTTTGTGGTGCTGCAGCAAAGTTTTCTTTCAGCCAACGAGTGGTTCGACCTTGGAACTCGTTACCAAGTGAGATGGTTACCTCTGAAAGCGTTATTGATTTTAAAAGAAGGCTTGATTGCATTGTATTTGACAAAAGACGACTGTGACAGCCTGATTTCTTAAAACCAGCCTTTTAAAATCTTCCGGGCTCTACTTTTCTTCCACAATGTTTCGCTTATGGCTGTGAAAAACGCATTTGAAGTTATGTTATGCTTTGACTCAAACATTTTTAAAATGTACAACATTTTATATTGACTGTACACATGCAATGATAACCTAACATTAATAGGGTCATCAAGGGCAATGCCTGTAACCCTTCAAAATATACATATAAAAAAAATATACATATGTATGCCAAGCTGATATTTAAATGTATCTACAGAAAGGGACTGAGCGAGCACGGTCACTTAGTGTTTGCAACTCTGAATTCCAAACTTCCGTTTTTACAGAAACATATGGGCACAATCGATAGGAGATAAAAGGTTTGAACTCTTACGCAGGATAAAAATTATGCTTGCGTTTTTATCCGATCCTCAGTTTCAGAGCTACGTTCTACAGTGAATTTAAAAGGCTTATTTAT